>JABEVN020004471.1:0-13202 GCA_013146195.2 Codonopsis lanceolata | reverse complement strand
GGACCATTATAACATGAAAAACACGCTAATACCTATTAATTTAAATGGTATAATGGAGTACGATGGACCATTATAACATGAAACACGCTACGCTATTTACGAAATGGTATAATGAGTACGATGGACCATTATAACATGAAACACGCTTACGCCTATCGGCGAAATCTTATAATGGACTACGATGGACCATTATAACATGAAAACACGCTTACGCCTATCGGGCAAAATGTTATAACTTAAAAGTAACGTAACGTAATCTCAACTTACTTAACGTAACGAAACTTAACTTAATCTTAACGTAACGAACTTCAACTCACTCCACCAACGTAACTTAACTTTAACGCAACGCAACTTAACCTACCTTAACCCAACCCCATCCCCAACCCCACCCCACCCCACCCCAACCCCACCCAAACCCTAACCCTAAACCTAAACCTTAAACCTAAACCTAAACCAAACCTAAACCTAAACCTAAACGTAAACCATACACCATAACACTAACCCTAAACTTAACCCTAAACCCAACCCCAACCCCAACCCCAACCCCCACCCCCCACCCCAACCCCAACCCCAACCCCAACCCCATCCCCATCCCCCAACCCCACCCCCACCCCCCACCCCATCCCCACCCCACGCCAACCCCACCCCACCCCATCCCCACCCCCAACCCCAACCCCAAACCCAAACCCTAACCCCAAAACCCAAACCTTAAACCCAAAAACCCAAACCTTAAACCTAAACTAAACCTAAACCTAACCTAAACGTAAAACCATATACCATTATAACATGAAAACACGCTACTATCGCGAAATGTTATAATGGAGCACGATGAACCATTATATTTAACTTAGCTAACTTAACTTAGCTTAACTCTAACTTAACTTAAACGTAACGTAACATAATCTTAATCTAACGTAACGTAACTTCAACTTAACGTAACTTAACTTAACTTAACTTAACTTAACTTGGCCTAACTTAACTTAACTTAATCTTAACTTAACTTAAAATAAATTAACTTAACTTAAACTAACGCAACTAACTTAACTTAACTTAAATTAACCACTTAACGTAACTTAACTTAACTTAACTTAACGTAACTTAACGTAATGTAACTTAACTAACTTAACTTAACTTAACTTAACTTAACTTAACTTAACTTAACTTAACTTAACTTAACTTAACTTAACTTAACTTAACTTAACGTAACGTAACTTAACTTAACGCAACTTAACTTAACTTAACTTAACGTAACTTAACTTAACTTAGCTTAACTAATTAACTTAACTTAACTTAACTTAACGTAACTAACATAACTTAACTTAACGTAACGCACTTAACTTAACTTAACTTAATCTAACTTAACTTTTAACTTAACTTAACGTAAAGTAACTTAACTTAACTTAACTTAATCTTAACTTAACTTAACTTAACTTAACTTTAACATAACTTAACTTAACTAACTTAACGTAACTTAACTTAACTTAACTTAACTTAACTTAACTTAACTTAACTTAACTTAATTTAACTTACTTAACTTAACTTAACTTAAATTAACTTAACTTAACTTAACTAACGTAACTTAACTTAACTTAACTTAACTTAACTTAACTTAATCTCTTAATCGCTTCTAACTTAACTTCTAACTTAACTTAACTTTAACTTAACTTAACTTAACTTAACTTAACTTCTTAACTTAACGCAACTTAACATAACTTAACTTAACTTAACGCAACTTAACTTAACTTAACTTAACGTAACTTCTAACTTAACTTAACTTAACTTAACTTAACTTAACTTAACTTAACTTAACTTAACTTAACTTAACTTAACTTAACGCAACTTAACTTTAACTAACTTAATAACTTAACTTAACTTAACTTCTAACTTAACTTAACTTAACTTAACGTAACTTAACTTAACTTAACTTAACTTAACTTAACTTACCCAATTTAACTTAATTTAACTTAACTTAACTTTCTAACTTAACTTTAACTTAACTTAACTTAACTTAACTTAACTTTAATCCTAACTTTAACTTAACTTAACTTAACTTAACTTAACTTAACTTAACTTAACTTAACTTAACTTAACTTAACTTAACTTAACTTAACAATTTAACGTAACTTAACTTTTAACTTAACTTAACTTAACTTAACATAACTTAATCTCTTAACTTAACTTAACTTAACTTAACTTAACTTAACTTAACTTAAACTTAACTTAACTAACTTAACTTAACTTAACTTAACGCAACTTAACTTAACTTAACTTAACTTAACTTAACGCAATCTAACTTAACTTAACTTAACATAACTTAACTTAATTAACTTAACTTAACGTAACTTAACTTAACTTAACTTAACTTAACTTAACTTAACTTAACTTAACTTAATTAACTTAACTTAGCTTAACTTAACTTAACTTAACTTAACTTAACTTAACTTAACATAACCAACTTAACTTAACTTAACTTAACTTAACTTAACTTAACTTAACGCACTTAACACTTTAACTTAACTTAACTTAACTTAACTTAACTTAACTTAACTTTAACTTAAATTTAACTTAACTTAACTTAATAACTTAACTTAACTTAATCTTTAACTATCCCAACTTAACTTAACTTCTTAACTTAACGTAACTTAACTTAACTTAACTTAACTTGTTTAATCCTAACTTAACTTAACTTAACTTAACTTTAACTTAACTTAACTTAACTTAACTTAATCTTAAAACGCTTAACTTAACTTTAACTTAACTTAACTTAACTTTTAACTTAACTTAACTTAACTTAACTTAACGTAACTTAACTTAACTTAACTTAACGAACTTAACTTAACTTAACATTTTGTTTTTAATTAACTTAACTTAACTTAACTTAACTTAACTTAACTTAATCCTAAACTTAACTTAACGTAACTTAACTTAACTTAACGCAACTTAACTTAACTTAACTTAACGCAACTTAACTTAACTTTAACTTAACTTAACTAACTTAACTTTTAATTAACTTAACTTAACTTACTTAACGTAACTAACTTAACTTAACTTAACGTAACTTAACTTTAGCTTAACTTAACGTAACTTAACTTAACATAAACTAACTTAACTTAACTTAACTTAACTTAACTTAACTTAACTTAACTTAACTTAACTTAACTTAACTTAACTTAACATAACTTAACTTAATTAACTAACTTAACTTAACTTAACTTAACTTAACTTAACTTAACGTAACGTAACTTAACTTAACTTAACTTAACTTAACTTAACTTAACTTAACTTAACATAACTTAACTTTTAACGTAACTTAACTTAACTTAACTAACTTAACTTAACTTAACTTAACTAACTTAACTTAACTTAACTTCTTAACGTAACGTAACTTAACTTAACTTTTAACGCTAACGTAACTTAGCAACTTAACTTAACTTAACTTAACTTAACTTAACGTAACTTAACGCAACTTCAACTTAACTTAACTTAACTTAACTTAACTTAACTTAACTTTAACGTAACTTAACTTAACTTTAACTTAACTTAACTTAACTTAACTTAACTTAACTTAACTTAACTTAACTTAACTTAACTTAACGTAACGTAACTTAACTTAACTTAACGTAACGTAACTTAACTTAACATAACTTAACTTAACTTAACTAACTTAACTTAACGTAACTTAACATAACTTAACTTAACTTAACTTAAATTAAATTCAAGCAAAATAAAAACTATAAATTGATAGTATAAATTTAGAAAATATTCAAATAAAATTGTTTTATCTATTTAATAAAATAAATTCAAGTAAAACAAATATATTCAAATACACTTTTTTTGGAACATGTAATTAATTTCACTCTCTCGCTCTTCTCTCCCGCCCTCACAATTTTGAATATTTTTTTAATTTTTTACTTAAAAATAATTGTGGTAGTTAATCTTTTGATATTTAAAATAAATTGGATTTGGTAATTTAATAATATTATATTATAAAATATAATAATATTTAACTAGTTTACACTGCGTGGCGCCACATTTTGTTTTTATTAAATTAAATTCAAGCAAAATAAAAACTATAAATTGAAAGTATAAATTTAGAAAATATTCAAATAAAATTGTTTTATCTATTTAATAAAATAAATTCAAGTAAAACAAATATATTCAAATACACTTTTTGGAACATGTAATTAATTTCACTCTCCGCTCTTCTCGCGCCTCACAATTTTGAATATTTTTTAATTTTTACTTCAAAATAATTGTGGTAGTTAATCTTTTGATATTTAAAATAAATTGATTTGGTAATTTAATAATATTATATTATAAAATATAATAATATTTAACTAGTTTTACACTATGCGTAGAGCGCTCACATTTTGTTTTTATTAAATTAAATTCAAGCAAAATAAAAACTATAAATTGAAAGTATAAATTTAGAAAATATTCAAATAAAATTGTTTTATCTATTTAATAAAATAAATTCAAAGTAAAACAAATATATTCAAATACATTTTTTGGAACATGTAATTAATTTCACTCTCCGCTCTTCTCTCCCGCCTCACAATTTTGAATATATTTTTTAATTTTTACTTAAAATAATTGTGGTAGTTAATCTTTTGATATTTAAAATAAATTGATTTGGTAATTTAATAATATTATATTATAAAATATAATAATATTTAACTAGTTTTACACTGCGTAGAGCGCTCACATTTTGTTTTTATTAAATTAAATTCAAGCAAAATAAAAACTATAAATTGAAAGTATAAATTTAGAAAATATTCAAATAAAATTGTTTTATCTATTTAATAAAATAAATTCAAGTAAAACAAATATATTCAAATACATTTTTTTGGAACATGTAATTAATTTCACTCTCCCGCTTTTCTCTCCCGCCCTCACAATTTTGAATATTTTTTAATTTTTTATTTAAAAATAATTGTGGTAGTTAATCTTTTGATATTTAAAATAAATTGATTTGGTAATTTAATAATATTATATTATAAAATATAATAATATTTAACTAGTTTTACACCCATGCGTAGAGTGCGCTCACATTTTGTTTTTATTAATCTAAATTCAAGCAAAATAAAAACTATAAATTGAAAGTATAAATTTAGAAAATATTCAAATAAAATTGTTTTATCTATTTAATAAAATAAATTCAAGTAAAACAAATATATTCAAATACATTTTTTTGGAACATGTAATTAATTTCACTCCCCGCTCTTCTCTCCCCGCCTCACAATTTTCCCCAAATTCCTCCTAACTTTATATAGGTTTTTCCAAAATTTCACACACTCTCCCGCCCTCACAATTTTCCCCCAAATTCCCTATTAACTTTATAGGTTTTCCCAAAATTTCACACACTCTCCCGCTCTTTTCTCCCGCCCTCACAATTTTCCCCAAATTCCCTCCTAACTTTATATAGTTTTCCCAAATTTTCACACTCTCTATTTCTAATTAAACTCACGGCACTCACTCCCTGTTGGTGAATCCCTTCGTCTTCTTTCATCCCGACTTCAACGACAGCTCCATCATCACTCTCTCTCTCATTCACCCGCTTCTCGTTCCCATCCTCGGCTCCGGCTTTCTCCTTTGTCTCGGTTCCGGCCTCTTCTCTCGGTCTTCAAAATCCTCCGGCTCCCTCTTGCTCCTCCACCTTTGCCGCCTCCGTCTCTCTTCCAAAGTCGATCCCAAGTTCTATCTCCCATCCGACCATCCTGCTTCCATCCCGGCCTCCCGATTTCTTCTCCCTCGGCCGATTTCGCCACCGCCGATTTCTACTCCTCCCACGCCATCAGATCACCGCCACGGTGCCCCTCAGCCCTCACAGAGTCACGTGTGTATTGCTCTCCTACCCCTCTTGAATGGACTTTCAATTTGCGTCCTAATTTTGTACCATTATAGAGAAATGGTGATTCTTTTGATGTTCCTAATCGATTGGCTGTTGGGGATGCAATTGGAGATATTAATGTTGCTAGCATTCGGATATATTAATGTTTAATTTGATGGGGTTTTGGAAATGTGAGAAGATTGTCTATATTTGGTTAAAAATTTAGTGTGAATTTCACCAATCGAATTTCTATTTCGTCTTTTTTGTGTTTGCTGAAAATGGCACAAATAATTTTACTTTTGGTATGATACATACTTGTTGAAAATAAAATGATGAGGGTTTTTATTTGTAAATTCTGTTTTCTGCTGCAATTTGCTTGTTCTTTTATTTGTAAGAACCTTCATCCCTGAGTAAAATTTATACATCTCGTTTCATTACGTGATTATTCTTGGTACTAGAGATATTACACATTCTTATTTCCTAATTAAGATTACTGTTATAATCAATCACATAGAAGTTCTGTAGATATTGCATTTGATAATGATTAAACAAGAAAGTGCATCTCATTGTGCGATGATATCCAGAATTATTGTGCTTCTGTAGAAGCGGCAGTATTATATTATTAATTTCCTTTGGTAAGAAAGAAAAGTAGAGAAAACAAAGAGGCTAAAAGTTGAAAGGGAATATGACTGGAAGTAAGTAGAACAGTATGAAGCAAATTCAAGATTTTTACATCGGCATTATGAAATTTGAACTAGTAATACATAGTGAGCATTTATGTTTAACTCAGTTGCGATTTGATCTGATTGAGCTGCATGATCGCTCCTTTTATGTCAATCCACTCATCTGGAAATTCAGCAGAGCATACCACTCCTAGTTTCAATATGGCCAGAAATATGGTACTCATGTCTCCTCCTTTACCATCTCCCGTTGTCAACAAACCACTGTCGATGATATCTATTACCTTGTTGGGAAGTGAAGCATCAACCCATTACCTTAGAGTTTGGTCCCCAGCAAACATTTCATCGGTTGGTTTCTTTCTGGTAAACATTTCCAACAACGTGATTCCATAGCTGTATACATCACCCTTGGTGGACACTATTCCCGCAGAACCATACTCTGACAATATTCACATATTTAACAGATGAACACAAAATCAATTATTTTTGTATCAGTCACACACAGATGATGCTGGAAGTATTTGCATGTGAAAATTTCCATGGTTGCACTGTTAGTGTTAAGTGTTCATAGTCACATCCTCCAAGTAGTTGGTGAAAGAATGACTAGTAGTACAAATGAGAACAAAAATAGGCGTGGATTTATGATTTCAGAATTCTGGACAAATGAAAATTTCCACCTCTTTATTTTTCTTGTTCTTCTCTTGCTAGTGTGATCCTTGGCTGATCTCTCCATTTGTATTTGTTTTTGTGATTTCAGTTTATTTTTCAAGTCAGAAATTAGATTTCCTGCATCGTTTATCATTTCAAAGGCAAAGCTGTTCATGCATGGCCTTGATAAAAGTCCAATTTTTTTCCTTCTTTGTAGGTCCTTACTAATGGGATAGAGGTAAAACTACAAAGGAATGCTTTAAGTGTGATTGAAGCTCCTACTGGTAATGAGGACGATGATGACCTTGAAGATGAAGTTTTTCTTGATCCTCGTGTCGTAGGATTTTTTTAATTTTATTTTTAGGTTTTTTATTAGATATGGTTTACATGGATTGGTACAAGTTTAAATTTCAAGTTAACTCTAGAAACAAGTTTTTGGTATTAATTGTTATATATGGTTTACATGGATTGTTGTAATAAAATTTACAGTTTGATTTTTTTAAATTGGTTTTATATTATTGTTTATTTTGTATGTTCAGTTTAGTATTAATTGTTATATTATAAGGTACAAAAATTTATCATAATAGTATTTTTGGGTATTTTTTTTAATTTGTAAAAGCCTTTAGCGATGGAATTTTCCGTCGTTGAAATTCAAATTTAATTAATTTTTAAACGCCTTCAGCGATGGAATTTTCCTTCGTTGAAATTCACATTTAATTAATTTTTAAACGCCTTTAGCGACGGAATTTTCCATCACTGAAATTTAAAAATAAATAATTTTTAAATGTCTTTAGCGACGGAATTTTCCGTCGTTGAAATTCAATTTTAATTAATTTTAAAAAGCCTTTAGCTTAATTTTAAATTTTCGCCGCCGAAATTCAATTTTAATTATTTTAAAGCCATTAGCGACGGAAAATTCCGCCGAAAATCAACCTTTAGCGACGGAAATTTCCGCCGCTAAAGGCTACCTTTAGCGCCGGTCCGGACATCACGAAAAATTCCGTCGGAGCCATTAGCGACGGAATTTTGCTTTAGACGGAAAATTCCGTCACTAAAGGTCATTTTTCTAGCAAAGGACCAAGGTTGTACACCCGCCTAAATTCCTCCTCAGGGCCTCGGGAACAACTAGACCCGAACTCTCTATGTCCTCGCCTATTTCCATTAGGCGAGCATCTATGCCGCTAGATATGTGACGGCCCAACCGCCTTAATCCACGCCTCGACATGAAGGCGCCTCGCATTACCACCATGATCCATGACAGTATACTCGTGGAAAAGAAGCATGTAATCGAAGTAAAGATAGGCCACATGCAGCCTATTAAAGTCCTCCCGCCACGTATTCTAGATAATCGGTGCCTGTATCCCTCGCTATTATCCAGCTCCAAAGCCACGTGATCGGCCGAGTCGTGAATGAGCCGCCCGCCAAATTGGCGCAAGATTCTCGCCTCAGAAAAGAGGTACGCCAATACCTTAAAACAACAACTCCGGGTATATCCCGCGTATCACGTAATAAAGCGCCGGATCGCCTGGCCGATAACCCATATAATATCCATGGAGCCCCTAGAAACTCTCGCCCACCGATCTCCAAAAATTGGTCCGAGGAAAGCTGCCGAGAGCCATGAGCCCCTGGATCATACCTTGCTCCCCGGCACGGGGCCCGTCACCCAGAGGAAATGTTCTTCTAGCCACATGTGGATCAGAAAAGGGCTGCCGGAAGGGAATAGCTCATCACCCGCTGCAAAAGCATCCAAGCCCGCCAAAGTCTCTGCTAAGATCACCGGGATAATATTTACCCGGCGATGCCGAGCCTGCAAAGCTAGCTCCACGACCCGCATATGGATATATCCTGTTGGCCTCACCGCCAGTACCTCCCTACCGTGCAAAGAAAAAGGGTCGATAGCCTGCGCCTCAAGTAATCATAATCATCTTCCCTCGAACTCGTGAAAGGCCCCTGTGAAGCACGGTCAAATTAAAATTTACTCCATTGTAGAAGCCTGGAGTAGCAGCGCGAGTGGTGCCAAAGAGCTCCCTAATTGCCATGTATGGACGCCTCCGATGAGAAGGCACGACAATAAGACCAGAAGGTGCCATCCCTACCATAGCACAGAACTCTTCAAACGTGGGGCACATATCGTTCATACCAAAATTAAAAAGGTGGTCTTGAGGTGACAAGAACCTGGAGGCTCCTCGCAACATATCCCAATTTATATAAATGTTCCTCCAGGACAGCCGACACTTGAACCCATAAATGTGTTCAAACCAATCGCGTTCATCTGACCACAGGGAAAAGATCCAGAAATCCAGGGTATTTTCATAAATTTCTATATCCAATGCTGTATGAGCGGGTGCAGCCATTTTTTGGAAAAATACGAAAATTTATCTGATAAAAGAGGGCAAAAGCTGAGCAGAAGAAAGGCTGAAAGTTTAAGTGAGAAGGCAAAGGAGCTGATGAAAAATAGACGTTCCCTCGTTCGCCATTTATACCAAAAACATTGAGAAACTGACGATTTCTGAGCACATTACACGAATAGTGCTGAACAGGAACTACACAGGAAAGATTCTGGGCGCCGCCTAAAAGCCTCACTGGCACCGCGCCCATAACCCCTATGGATGGCGCCCTGGTCACTGTTCTTCAAAATGTACCGGTATCCGGTATTTTCGCCCGACCACCGCCTGTTACTCTGTCTAATCACGGAGAAAAATGAAAAGGGCTATAAACAATAGCCTTGCAAAGAATTATATGCTCGAGCACAGAAGAGGCCGCTCTCTTCCTCCCCGCAGACGCCAGAAAAGCCCAATCCAAATTCGAAGGTGTATTTTTCTAAAATCCTTTTTTGGAGCCACAGTGTGCCATTACCCCTAGATTTTGGTATAGCTTTATTTTGTGCATGAGTATTGACTCTGCATTTTAATTCCTTGCATCATGTAAAAATATATTGCATTGCATAATAATTATATGTACAGGTTTTGGGTACAAGAAAAAAAAAACTAATAAGTACAGGTATCTAAGAGCTAATGAGCACGAGAAGACTGGCTCATGTCAAGACACCTCCCATGACTCGAGGACCCTCTCTCGCGCACTCTATATACTGCCCTCTCTACCCGAGCACGGCCGATCCGCAAATTTCTTCATCATCGCTGCCGCCATCCCGGGCGCCTCGGTTCGCCAAGACGGGCATCGCTCCTCAACAAGTGAACTCGTCCACAAGCTTTTGATAAAGCTTATTGATGCTGTAAAAACCCCGAAGCAGCTTCTTGTATGTGGACACATTCACCTGAAGAGTAAAAGTGAGACAGAAAAAGAAAATATATTAGTCTCAAAATATATATATATATATATATATATATATATATATATATATATATATATATATATATATATATAAAGCGTCATCAGATGCAGAGAACTCCAGATACTCATTGAGAAATGGAATGGAAGGCCTCGGTCTGGCAGAAGCATCTGAAGCACGCCTGGCTACCGCAGGAACGGGAGGGGGAGGATGAAGCATAGTCCTCAATACGCCATAGGAGGAAAATTGCTCAAGGGCATAAGGAACTTCACCAGATATTGATACATGTTTGGCGTGAAGTCTGGCTCAATCACCCACATGGGAGTGCATGTGAGGCGCAACCGGGGGAGTCAAGGGTGGAGAATGCTGGCGATTGACCCGCTCGCCCATATATAAGTAATCGACCATAATGGATACCATCAGTATCCGGCAGCGGCTCATGTAACGCCCCATAATCTTGCATGTGCATCCTATGCTTGTTTTTATACTTTCTTGGTTGTTTGTGAACTTGTTTACTTGATATATATAAACGTCTTAGAATCATTCATAGATCATTCTAGAAGTCCATAACATGCTTAGAATCATATAAACTTGTTTGTTGAATCGCCGGTTTAATCGCGTTGAAGTTGGCCTTAGCGATTCCTCTCATTGCTCGTATTTGCTTCTATTTCGACGCACAAGTGTTCGCTTGAGTTCTTGGCTTTATATTCAGGTCTTAGTCATGTTGAAACAAGTCTCTTTCATGTCCAAGATATCCTAGTTTGAATGGCGCTTGATTGTAGTTTGATTCGCTGTCATTCGTCGCGTGGTTCGCGCCTTGTTCTATCTTGTTCCGGAGTTGTTCGGGTGTGTTTCCGACTGCTTTTGAGTAGGGTTAGACCTTAGAATGGTTGCCCAAAAGTTTGGGACCATTTAGATCAAGTTTAGATCAAGTTTTAGAGATTCCTGAGCCGAGGCTGCCGAGGCAGATGAGCCGGTGAGGCGCCCGCCTCAACCGCAGAGAGCAATTTCAAAATGGACCTGAACTTGGGAATGGTCCTAGGTTGAGGCGGTCGCATGGCCTTGGGTGAGGCGCCTCGCCTCCGGCAGAATCTACGGGATTTTTTCTTCCCCTGCTTTTGAGTTAGGTCGTGAAATGCCTATCCTACCCCCTTTAAACCCCCTCTAAACCCCTTCCTAAATACCCACACTTAGTCCTAATCAAGTCCTAACATCAATCGAGGTTAATTTAGTTTAGTGGTGTTTAACAATTCCTAATTCTCACTAAAATTCTTGAGAAATTCCTCTGTACCCTTCACTTGATTGGAGGTATAAATACCAAGTCTTGACCAAATTTTCAGAAGTCTCTCATTTGTTCATCCTACTTCTACAAGTTAGAGAGAGAGAGAGTCGGGGCTTGAGTTTCGAGCCCCGCTTCATCTTCTTCCTCCGATCCCCAAGGATTCCACCGCTCGACGCCAAACTCTGGATTCTCGACCGGGGTGAGACGAAAGGAACGACTTCACCGCTTAGATTTGGGATTCTCTTGAGTTTTCACCAAGCTAGGTAAGTTACTCATCTTCATTTTAGTTCTCATTGACCCTAAGGAAACAAAGTTTATGATGTGTGAGGTCAATGAGGACACATAAATGCTTCATATGCTTTCCATTTGAAATTTTAAATGTATGATTTTGATAGAAGCATGTCTAGGTGAATTTCTTGCCTGGGAGTTTAAATTACTCTTTTCATTATGTTAATTGAGGTCTGAACATGTTATAAATATGTAGTATGTTTGTTGATGAGTGAAATTATTTAGAATGCCCTAAATTATGCCTATGAGATATGTGTGAAAGTTGTTATGTGTTGTATCTTTAATATTGACTATATAAGGATCATGAATTGCATTAAATTGTTTTAGGTGAATTTATACCTTGTTGAACCTAGAATTGACCTAGTCATTATGAACACATAGCTTCAATTTCTCCAAAATTGGGAATTTAGAGAAAAAAGACTCAACTGAGCTCCACTCTAGGGAATATTTGAACGTGTTGAACTCTAGTTTCAATCCCTCTAAGTTTGAACGCCGCTTGATTTGATTTACTCAAGTATGAGTTTGGTTTAATTGATTATAACAAGTTGTTATGAAAGATTGGTTTTGTGCAATTTAATTGCCTTGATATGTTTAATGGTAGATTAACCCTTACTTAGTTGGTCGAATTCGCTTTTGCCTAATTCGTCCTTAATTGGTTTAAGTCAAGTAAATATCTACTTGTGCATTGCATTGAGTCCACTGCATTAAATGGTTTGTTTATCGTCGTGGTGGGACGATGCACGCTCTTCACGACCATGGATTCGTGTCGTATGGATCGCCGCACTGACTCACACACACCTCTCACCATCGTGCTGGGAAGTAGCCCCTTCGGCCAGATCGCTATGCGCCGCATTGGCTTGCTATCAGACGAGTAGAATTTCGACGATAGTCGATGAATTCACATAACATCGATGGCACGTAACAAGAATGAATAAGCTGCAGAGCTACGAAGCGCGCTTAATTATCATATCCTACTTGTATGATTTACTTTACGCACTTACTGAATAAGGTGCTAATGTTAAATGATGTTAATATGCCATAATTGTGATAAATGTCATGCTATAACATGAACATGCATATTTTGTAACTTACTAAGTCTTTCGACTTACCCTATTTGTTTGCTTTGTTTTCCTTAGATCAAAGCCGGTGAGACGTCCCACGCTAGATTCACGATTCGCTACGTTG
>JABEVN020004470.1:0-13206 GCA_013146195.2 Codonopsis lanceolata | reverse complement strand
GAATCGACCGCTATCGTGGCAACCGTCAACAGCTGGTGGCGTAATAGGCACGCCCAGTGACGTGATAGCTAGCGCCCGGGAGAGTCGTGGTAGTAGTGCTCCTTCTCCTCGGGGCAAAGCAGCTCGTGGCGGTGGACCAATGACTTGTTCTTATTGTAACAAGATTGGGCATACTAGCTGCAGGTGTGACTAGGCTTGGTACTTGCCTTAGTTGTGGATATCCTAATCATCGCCTCAAAGACTGCCCTAAGTCTAAGCGCCTCGCCCCTGGTCGGGCCAGCTCTGGGTCCAAGAGGGATAGCGATTGGCGGCCCTAAGACGCAGCTCGTGTTTTCGCTTGATCACGAGGTGTTCCCGAGTCTTCACCGTGATCGGAGGTACTCTTCAGCCTTCTGGTCATCATGCTCGAAGTTCTTATAGATCCTGGTCTACTCATTCTTATGTTGCATCGCATTTCCTAGAACATTTATGTGTTTTGCTCCGCTGGGCTACCTTACGTGTTTGAGGTGTCCACAATCGTTGGGTGATTGCCACAAGGCCTCGAGGTCTATGAGACTGTGATGTGCTTGTTCATGATCGAGTCTTGCATGCCGATTTGGTAGTATTGCCTATTAGAGACTTTGATGTGATTCTTGGTATGGATTGGCTATGTGTACATCATGCTTTAGTTGACCGCCGTAGTAAGAAAGTAACTTTTGCCATGCCCTGTATTCCTGAGTTTGTGTTTTCTGGTGATCATGCTATGAACGGGTTCATATTATTTCTGCCAGGGCTAGACAACTCTTATCGCGCTGGTGTACTGGTATTTAGCTTGTGTTCTTGATACTAGCATGTCTTCTCGCTAAGCTAGAGGATATTCCTGTAGTTAATGAGTTCCCCGATGTCTTTTCTTCCGAGTATCCTTTGCCTCCCGACCGAGAACTAGAGTTCTCAGATTGAACTATTGCCGTGGACTTCGCCTATTTCTAGGGCACTCTACCGTATGGCTCCCTGCTGAAAGTTGCAGAGTTGAAGGATCACCGCAGAACTTCTAGATGGAGTTCATTAAACCGAGTGTATCTCCTTGGGTGCACCGGTGTTGTTTGGAGAAAGAAGGATGGTAGTTTACTTCGCCAGATAGACTATCGACAGCTTGAACCAAAGCTACTATCAAAAATAGGTATCCCTTGCCACACATTGATGATCTTTTGATCAACTTCGGGTTCAGCTTGTCTATTCCAAATTTGATTTGAGGAGTGGCTATCACCGCTGAGGGTTGAGCGAGGATGTCCCCAAGACGCCTTCCGCAGACGCTGCTATATGGTCACTATGAAGTTTGTTGTGATGCCGCTTTTGATTGACCAACGACCTGCAGCTTTTATGGACCCGATGAATAGGGTTTTCCATGAGTATCTCGATTGCTTTGTAGTGGTGTTTATCGATGACATTCTTGTGTACTCCAAGTCACGAGAGGAACATGCGAATCACTGAGAGAAGTTCTATCCTCGCGGAAGAAGCAGCCTTTACGCGAAATTTAGTAAGTGTGCTTTCTCGCTCGAGCAAGTTTCCTTTCTAGGGCACGTGGTGTCTAGGATGGTATCGCGGTGGATCCATCCAAGATTGAGGCGACATTAAGTGGAAGACGCCTAGTACCAGAACCGAGGTCCGTAGTTTCGGGCTTCGTGTTATTACCGTAGGTTCATTGAGGGTTTTCAAGATCGCATCTGATGACTAATTTGACTCGTAAGAAGTCTACTTTATATGGAGTGAAGTGCGAGGCTAGTTTTCGTGAGTTGAAGAGAGATTGACTACGGCTCCTATTTTGGCATTGCCTAGTGGTTCTGAGAACTTTGTGATTTATAGCGACGCCCGCTAGAAGGCTTGGTTAAGTGCATTCTATGCGTAATGGGAGAGTTATTGCCTATGCTTCGAGGAAGCTATCACCTTATGAGCGCAATTACCCGACACACATGACCTTGAATTGGCAGCCTATCATCTTTGCGCTTCACAAGGGAAGCATTATCTTTTTACGGGCTAAGTTTGAAATATTCACCGATCATAAGAGTTTGAAGCATCTCTTTTCACAAAAAGGAGTTGAATATGCGACGTAGGCGATGGATGGAGAAACTTAAGGATCATGATCGCACTATTTCATATCATCCCGGGAAAGCTAATGTTGTTGCTGATGCCTCGAGTAGGAAGGCGATATGTCTTGTTTGATGACGGGAGTTGAAGATGCTTCGAGGACGCCCGAGAATGGAGTCCAGCCATGAGCGAAAGCATGGGGTTATTCCTTAGCGTACGCGCTACGCCCGCATTGTTTGAGTTGATTAAGAAGGCTCAAGTTTCCGATTCTCGAAGTTGAAGAAGATTATTGATGGATCAGTGATGGTAAGACAATCGGAGTTTGCTTTGAACACCGACGGGATTTTGACCTTCTGGTAGAGTTTGCGTGCCTTCTACCGACGGGCAATAAGCATGGTTCGGATGAGGCTCACAAGGCCAAGTATACTATACATCCGTGGAGTACCAAAATGTATAGTGGACTTGAAGAGACGCTTTGTGGAACGGATGAAGCGAGAAATAGCAGACTACGTATCTAGATGCTTGACGTGTCGCCAGTTAAGGCCGAACACCGCAGGCCCGCCGCTTACTCACCACTTGAGATACCTGAGGGAAATGGGAGCATATTACCATGGATTTTGTGACAGATTGCCACGCATCGCCGAGGTTTCGATGCAGCTTGGGTTGTCAGGATAGGGACCAAATCTTCACATTTTATCCCCTCGGCGATGACTTATAGCTTGAGTCAGCTTGGCCATTGTATGTCCAGACATCGTGAGATTGCACGGCATTCCGCTTAGCATTGTTTCCGATAGAGACCCTGTGTTCACTTCTAGATTTTGGCATTCTAGCTTGTAAAGTTAAACTTTAGTACGGCTTTTCACCTGGCAATGAGAGATGATTGATTGTGTATCGAGGATTCTATCACAGGTTTGTGCCATGGATTTCAAAGGTAGTGGGATTCTCATTTACCGTTAGCCGAATTTGCATAACAAGCTTACAAATTCAAGATTGAGATGGCGCCATACGAGGCTTTATATGGGCCAGTGTCGCTCACCGATTTGTCGATGAGGTTGGTGAAGCTAAACTGGGTCCTGAGATGGTACAACAATTTACCGAGCGTAAGAAGTTTATTAGAGATAGATTGCACCCCGTAGCAGATGTAAGAGCTACGCGGATAACCTGAGACGTGACTTAGAATTTCGTGTCAGGACTCTAATTCTTGAAAGTATCGCCCGACGCGTACTAAGCGATTTGGGAAGAAGGGTAAACTTACACCTAGATTCATTGGACCATTCGAGATCCTAGAAAGGATTGAGCTGGCGTGATCTGCTAGCATTGCCACCTTCTATATCGGATGTTCATGACGCCTTTCATGTCTCGATGCTACGCAAGTACTTGAAGGATGAATCGCATGTCTTACCTATGATGAGATTACTTTGAGCCCGACCTTTCTTACGATGAGAAGCCGTGAGGATCCTTGATACGAAAGAGCAAGTGTTGAGAACAAAGAAAATTCCCTTGGTGAAGGTCTTGTGGAAGAATCATGATATCAGGAAGCCACGTTGAGACCGAGCTTGATATGAGAGAGAAGTACCCTTTCCTATTCGATGATTCGCAAGAATTTAGGACTAAATTCTTTTAAGTGGGGAGGATGAGAACCCAAACCCATTACTTGTTTTATACCTTAATAACATGCTTGTATTATGCCTTAACATGTTAGATACCTCTAATTGTTCATGTCATGCTCACATGAGAGTATTATGTGCCTAGTTGCTTGAATACCTTCCTTGCATTGCTTGCCTTGCCTTGTACCTTGAGTGTTTGCCTTAGCATGTTAGCACTCAACCGAGACTTGTTATAGTTCTATTGTCCATCATAGATGACCTAGAGCGTTCACCTTGATCATAGTAAGCTTGATTGGAAGTTTGGAAACCTTCTTGCTTTGTTTTGGCCTTAGCGATTTCCCTCGCCTCCCGCTTTATTTCGACGCGTCTAATTGTTCCTTGAGTTCCCGGACTTGTATTCAAGTCATAACCATGATTAAACAATCCTTTTCCATGCCCAAGTTATCTTAGTTTTATTAACGCTTGATCCGGGTTTGATTCGTCAACCAATCGTCGCATGATTCGAGCCTTGTCCTACCTTGTTCCGGGTGTTGTTCGGGTGTGTTTCGGACTTGTTTTGAGTGGTGTTAGACCCTAGAATGGTTGCCCACAAGTTTAGGACCCTTTAGGACATGTTTAAGTCAAGTTTTGGAGCCCCGTGCGCCCGCATGGATCGAGTGAGGCGCTGCGCACGAGAGCAAATGAAAATCGGGGGACCTTCCACAGTATGCCGAGGCGGCGGCGAGCCGAGGCGCCCGCCTCGGCCTTCTTCCAGCTACGGGAAATTTTCTCCCTTTTCTGCTATGTCCGACCTTTGACCCCTTAAACCCCTTCCTAATTGGCCCTAATCCTACCTATTAAACACTAATCAAGCTAGGTTAGTCCTAACCTCTAGCAACCTCCCTTGGACATGTGGATTCCACCACCCTCCTCCACTTGCCATGTGGTATTCCACCCAAACCATGCAAGGTATATAAGCCTCCTCTCTTGTTGATCAGCCATTAAGCCTCATTTCCAGATTTCTCTTCTCTCTCTCTTGCCATATTAGTGTGTGTAGAGAAAAGGTGAGACTAGTGTGTGTCTCCTCCATGGATTGAGCTCCCGACCTCCGTTTGCCAAACCGAGACCACCGGAGTGAAGCTACCGACTAGGAGATCGATTCCATCCGGTTACTTTGTGCTCCAACCTTCCTTTTCCTTGGTGAATGTAAGCTATCGATTCCCCTTAGGATGTATGCTAGATATGCCATGTCCCCCTCTTCTTGTAATTCCCATGCTCCTACCATGCCCTTGCCATGATTATTGATGAATTGGTCCTTTGGGATTTTTGATTAATATGATCATCTTGTTAATTTAGTCCTATGCCTAGAATTAAATATGTTCTATGCCCTCTTAGGAACAATTAATGTTCTTGGACTATTGGATTTTGATGACTTTTGGAAACTAGGAATTCTAGGGTTCCATATGCTATGATTTGTTCATCCTCTTGAATTGGGTCCTATGCTTAGAATAAAATGTGTTCCATGTTCTCCTATGAATAATTAATGTTCTTGGACCATTGTAAATTATCAACCTTTGAAATAATAATTCTAAGGCTCCTTGAAATTGAATTGATGACAATCCCTAACTACGGTTGTTAAATGGATTAATGACCTAGCCGATCATATACGCGAACTTAGAAAAGGGTTTGCGATGCATTTAGCGTCCTAACTCTATTGGATGAATTGTTAGAGACGACTCAACGGAGTCAAGTTTAGCGAGCTATTGAACAATACCGGCTCACCGATCAATCCCTACGACGTTCTAAACGCGTTTCCCTAAGAATAATAATTCTAGACTTTGAACTTGAATTGATTGCCTTGCTTGATCTTGAATGTCATATTATAGAATACTTAATTGACATGTGAGTTCGCTCTTGTCGAACTCAATCCTACTTGGTTATTGATGAGAATAATTTACTTGTCATGAACGAGATCGCTCTTGTCGATCTCGTTCTCTACTTGAGAATTTTGTTAAGTATACATTACTTGGCATTTGCATGAGTCCAGCTGGCATCCCGTCTTTGTTCACACACGCCTCCACTGTGGCCACAGTGGGAAGTAAGCTCCTTGTTGTAATCAATTATGAGCACCATTGGTGACTATCCCGGGCATCTCCTCGGAAGATCGATGTACTTACACGCATTCGATACCGCACATTCCGATAACGCCATGCGGGAACTACGTAGCGGCCCGGCCTCCATATATCCTTATCCTATGTGATTTATTTATGCGCACTTATGTGAAACAATGTGCATCCCGGATATATGATCTCTATGCTTATGTGACGATATCTTGCCTTGTATGTTGCATATTGCCATGACATGCATGATTGATAGCTTACAAGTCTTTATGACTTACCCTTTCCTTTATCGCTTTAGATCCTAGCAAAGGCTCGTTGACTCGCGGTGTTCGTGCCCTGTACTCCCTTTTGGTTCGTCGTCTTTGTTGAAGAGGTGGTTTAGATGTTCTCTTCCTCTTGTTCATGTTTTTGTAAGGATCTAGGGTTTAAGCAAGTCAACTAGACTATGCTTGGGTATTTGTATAGAACTTGTTTGTTGACTCTTGTTAGCTACTAGTAGTTATAACACTTGTAGTACTTGTATCCCTTTTGTGCAGGCATTGTGTAAGCCGAGCTTTGGTTAACTTGTTATTATCCCACTTGTATAAGTCTTCCGCTGAGCATGCTATTAGCTCTCATCTAGTACTTGTCTATAAACTGTTAGCTTGGGTTCCGGCATGTAGTGTCGCCGATGACTTGGTTTAAATTGTTTAACTGTTATATCAGGTTGAAAAGAGTTTTAAAAATACCGGCCCTTTGGTGCGAGGCGTGCTCGTCTCTAATGTTGGTCACGTCGTTTTTAAAAATTAAGTCCTTGCATGTTTAATTGCCTACTTGTTTCCCTCCTATTTGGGCGGTCCGACCCGCGGTTCCACCTCGGGCCCGGGTCGGGTCGCCACAGGGTGGGGTGGGGGTGGGGGTGGGGGTGTGGTTGGGGTTGGGGTTTGGGTTGGGGTTAGGTTTAGGTTTTAGGTTTAAGGTTTAAGTTTTAGGGTTAGGGTTGGGGTTTAGGGTTAGGGTTGGGGGTGGGGGTGGGGGTGGGGGAAGAAATTGGAGCAACTAGTATACTTGAGTTTAGAATCTAGCAATATTAAAAAAGGTGAGGAACATACTCTGTTTATAGGTCCAGCAGAATTACACAAAGGGTGAAAGTTAAAGAAAACAGATATCTGAAGTCTGAAGTGGGAATATCTTTAATTGGCAAAAAATCACAGCTAGAACATGAGAGCCTATCAGCCTCATAAATTTGTCTCTTTATCATATTTACAGTAGGAATATCATCCATGAGAGACAGATAATTCATCAAATTAATCCCTATCAGTTGTTTTATAAAAATATTAACAAATTCAGAAAAAACATATATATAATTATATTAACCTATCAATCAATTGTTGTAATAATAAGTCCAGGTTACAGTAAGCTAAGTTAAGACTGATCAAAAACTACTAGGTAACTAATCAATGTTTTCATATTTGTACGATAATCTTTGCAATATGGTGGACCTAAGAAAGAGATAAAAGCATCATCAAATTTCCCTCGGGACATACAACATAACTGCGATAGCAATAAGACCACTATTCCCGATAAAGGTAACAAGTCAAGGAAATTGAAGAAAATACGAGGAGAATAATGAACAAAAATGCGGTAAAAAGAGAGGATAAAATGCAGCTGAAGTCTAATAAACTGATGTCATACAAAACTTTAAAATTCTGAAATTGTTTAAATGGGAAAAGATGGGAAGCAATCAAAAGTGAATGCCCATAAACAGAATAATTTCAACACAACACAACAAAACGCATAATTTCTAATAAATGTATATAAACACAGAATTCTATGAAGTCTCCAATTGCATCCAGTCAGGTAACCAAGTATTGAGTTTGAGCTGAATATCTACATTGGGAGACCATATTGCACGAAAAAGTTTTAGGAGCAAGCCATACCCATGCTGATGATTATCAATTAAAGTGAGGCCGAAATGGTTCTTACAGAATCATAGTGGCAACTCAACCTGCAGCTTACAACTGATACCTTGTTGTCTTTGAAAAGCATGTTTAGGAGTTACTTTTATAGGAGATCAGTAGCATTACAGAGAAGTTTGTTGTTTCCACAGAATGTGTAAAAGATACAGGATGTATAAAACTAAACAACTGTATAGGATTCCTTGGTAAAACTTGTGACCCCTATATCCCTTAGCAACAGCTAGCAGGTCTATGAACCACCTAGGCTCAACATTCTGCATCCCCTCACAGAACAGTGACAACGGATCAATGGCGGTCTTTTTTGTATAGACTACTTATTAAACAATGAGTGCAAACTGTCGACCAATTTAATCAACTTTGATCACCTTCTTTTAAGAAAGCATAGGTTTTTCCAATTTGGACTAATCTGGGCTTAGAACTGATTGATAAGCCCAATGGTTTTTCCAAGGAAAGAAAGCATAGGTTTTCTAGTATCAACTAATATTTGTAAAAAATATGGGAAACCAGAAATTAAATTGCTGCACATTGCAAGGACTGAGAACAATGGAAGGCTTTCTCTCCACAAGAAACTTATCAAGATGTCCTACCAAGAAAGCACAGCACCAACTCCCTTTCAGTTGTTAGACATGAAGTCACATGAAATCTCAAGCCCTAGTTCGCCATAACTTGAGGAACTCCCGTCAAGGACCCCCTCATGGCAGCTTTTTACATAAATGAATGCCAAAAATTCACTAATTTGCAATCAATAAATGTAGCATCAGTACTTTTCTCAACCTATCTACAAAAAAGGCACGTGGTTTACTCTTCATACTACTTTTACACCTAACTGTATTTTTATGTCGCACAACCCCTTTATTGTGTAGGGTACGGTGCAACATACCACATGACTGAGAGAAATTGATATGGTTGCAAAGCCCTTGACATTGTTTTCATTTTCAGTTCCTAACAATACATGCATACCCATCACACCCTCCCTCTCTCTTGCGAATTTGAAATCCCGAACAGATATCAAATTGACAAAAGAGACTGAATTCTGACCCATCACATCCACAACCCCATCATCAAACATGCAAGCCATCGCTAAATCATACAGCAACATCGAGTCACTCGTTGGCGGGACCACTAATAATTTATTCTTCTTGTATAGGATGCAAGATTATAAGATAAATAATCACCTCAACAAAAAATGGAGCAAAACATAATCTGACCTCTTCTTCCGATAAAAGATTTTCTTTCAAAAGTTTCTTGAGCATTACATCCTAAAATGAATCAAATACAAATAAATTCTTTATTATTTCCATGGATGAAATATCCCAATAAATTAAAAAATATATAAAAGATAAAAATGGAATGTCATGAGTTAATCTATTTGCCACACAAGCAATTTGAAACTCAAAAAATATATGCATAGAAACATAGTTCAAGAAACTCTTCGGGCATCAATTACATGAAGCACAATCTTCTAATGCATACCCATGAGTTAATTTCCTAAATCCCAACACCTGGCCGATTACTAAATTCCAAGGAGCCAAAGTCATCTGCCCTTTACAAAAATTCACCAAAATCATCATCCTTGATATCACCTCGGAATTAGTATAAACACAAACTAATTCTTGACATGAATTAACAAGAATTTCCAATACTCATCAGCAATCTCCCAAATTCTAGATCCAAGAACACAATCTTAGCAATCAAAACAACATTAAAAAGCAACAACGAAATAAACAATTGGGAGAAAATTTTCAAATAACAACCAAAGTTTGAAAAAAAAACGGAAGATGAGAAATTACATGGAGTTGGAGACGGGTATCCGAAAAAACAAAGCTTGGTTGACGAAGAAGGACACCGTGGCGGGTTTGAGAGCGACGAAGGACAGAGCGTGGTGGTGAGCTAAACTAGCAAGAAGCGATGAAGAAGATTCGAGGAAGCACTTGGGCCGGTCTCGCTATTGAGGAGCGATCTAGCGTGAGGCTTGAAAAGAATTTTGACATGTCGGCTTTTGGAGAGAGGATCTTTGGTTTTGAAAATCGGGAGAGAGATAGAGGGATGGCGGTGAGGATGGAGATGAAGATGGCGGTGGTTGAAGATATGAGGAGGCCGGCTAGTTCGCAGGAGAAGAAGAGATGGAATCGATAAGTTCTGAGGAGAGGAGGTAAGTGGGGAGAGAGGAGTAGAGAGATTTCGGAAGCTTTTCTTTTGGGGATGGGATTGAGGTCCCTGCTTAGGATTGATTTAGGGATTTAAGAGGAAAAAAATTCGGTGGTAATATTAATATTTCGGTGGAGGGAGTTTTAGTTTTCACCAAATCCCTTTGTATTTATATATATATATATATATATATATATATATATATATATATATATATATATATATATATAATAGTATAATCATTTTAATAAATGATTTTTATTATTAAATTAATATTTAAAATATTAATTTTATAATATAATATAATTCATTAAAATGATTAGCATCAATAATAATAGTAATAATAACAATAATAATAATAACAATAATAATAATAATAACAACAATAATAATAACAAAAATTATAATAATAATAATAACAATAATAATAATAATAATAATAATAATAATAATAATAATAATAATAATATAATAATAATAACAATAACAATAATAATAACAATAATAATAATAACAATAATAATAATAATAATAATAATAATAATAATATTAATAACAAAATAATAATATAATAATAATAACAACAATAATAATAACAATAATAAAATAATAACAATAATAATAATAATAATAATAATAATAATAATAATATTAATAATAATAATAATAATAATAATAATAATAACAATAATAATAATAATAATAATAACAATAATAATAACAATAATAAATAATAATAATAATAACAATAATAATAATAACAATAATAATAATAATAATAAGAATAATAATAATAATAATATTAATATTATTATTATTAATATTAATAATAATAATAATATTATTATTGTGTATTATTTTAATATTAATAATAATATGTATGTAGCCATAATATAATAATAATAATAATAATAATAATAATAATAATAATAATAATAATAATAATAATAATAATAATAATAATAATAATAATAACAATAATAATAATATAACAATAATAATAATAACAATAATAATAATAATAATAATAATAATAATAATAATAATAATAATAATAATAATAATAATAATAATAATAATAACAATAATAATAATAATAATAATAATATAATAACAATAATAATAATAATAACAATAATAATAATAATAATAATAATAATAATAATAATAATAATAATAATAATAATAATAATAATAATAATAATAATAATAACAATAATAATAACAATAATAATAAACAATAATAATAATAATAATAATAACAATATGATAATAATAATAATAATAATAATAATAATATTAATATTGGTATGTATGTATTATGTGTGTGTATTATTAATATTAATAATAATAATAATATTAATAATAATAATAATAACAATAATAACAATAATAATAACAATAATAATAACAATAATAAAAACAATAATAATAACAATTATTATTATTATTATTATTATTATTATGTATATATGTGTGTATTATTAACAATAACAATAATAATAATAACAATAATAATAATAATAATAACAATAATAATAATAATAATAATAATAATAATAATAATAATAATAATAATAATAATAATAATAATAGCAACAATAATAATAATGGTTGTAATACTCCATTATACCATTTAAGCTAATAGGCGTATAATGTTTCATGTTAATAATGGTAATAATTACGTTAATGTTAAGAAGTTAAGAAATTTAAGTTAAGTTAAGTTATGTTACGTTAAGTTAAGCTAAAGTTAAGCTAAGTTAAGTTAAGTTAAGCTACATTACGTTCAAGCTAAGTTAAGTTACGTTACGTTAAGTTAAATTATGCTAAGTTACGTTTAAGTTAAGTTAAGTTACGTTACGTTAAGCTAAGTTAAGTTAAGTTAAGTTATGCTAAGTTAAGTTATGTTACGTTAAGCTAATTTAAGTTATGTTACGTTAAGTTAAATTAAGTTACGTTAAGTTAAGTTAAGTTAAGTTACGTTACGTTAAGTTAAGTTAAGTTATGCAAAGTTACGTTTAAGTTAAGTTAAGTTACGTTAGCGCTTAAGGTAAGTTAAGTTAAGTTAAGTTAAGTTAAGTTAAGTTAAGCTAAAAGTTAAGTTAAATTAAGTGATTAAGATTAAGTTAAGATTAGAGTTAAGTTAAGTTAAGTTCGTTACGTTTTTGATTACGTTAAGTTAAGTTAAGTTAAGCTAAGTTAAGTTAAGTTAAGTTAAGTTAGATTAAGTTACGTTACGTTTAAAGTTAAGTTAAGTTAAGTTAAGTTAAGTTAAGTGAGAATTAAGTTAAGTTAGAAAGCTAAGCTAAGAAGTTAAGCTAAGTTAAAGTTTAAGTTAAGTGAAGTTAAGTTAAGAAAGTTAAGTTAAAATTAAGTTAAGTTAGCTAAGGTAAGTTAAGTTAAGTTAAGCTAAGCTAAGTTAAGCTAAGCTAAGTTAAGTTAGAAGTTAAGTTAAGTTACGTTACGTTAAGCTAAGTTAAAGTTAAGTTAAGTTAAGTTAGAAGTTAAAAAGTTAAGTTGAAGTTACGTTAAGTTAAGCTTAAGGTAAGTTAAGTTACGTTATGTTAAGCTAAGAAGTTAAGTTAAGTTACGTTAGAAGTTAAATTAAGTTACGTTAAGTTAAGTTAAGTTAGGCTATGTTACGTTAAGTTAGAGATTCATTAAGTTAAGTTACGTTAATTATGCTAAGTTAAGTTATGTTACGTTAATTAGTTAAGTTAAAGTTAAGAATCACGTTAAGTTAAAGTTAAGAAGTTAAGTTAAGTAAAGGTTTAAGTTAAGTCACGTTAAGTTAAGTTACGTTAAGTTATAAGTTAGAGATTAAACATTAAGTTATGTTATGTTAATTTAAATTGCACGTTACGTTTAAAGTTAAGGTAAGTTATGTTAAGAATTGAGGTTAAGTGAAGTTTAGTTAATTAGAATTAAGTTATGTATATTGGTCCATCGTAAAGGATTGAGATTGCGTTTAAATTGAGTTCATCATTGCGTTAAGTTAAGCTATGTTAGAAGTTACGTTACGTTAAGCTAATGTTAAGTAAGTTAAGAAGTTATCTTTAAGTTAGAAGTTAAGTTGAAAGTTGCCTTAAGTTGCGTTTAAGAGGATTTAGAGGTGGGGGTGCATGTTAAGTTAAGCTAAAAAGTTAAGTTAAGTTAAGTTATGCTTTAAGTTAAAGAAGTTAAGTTAAAGAAGTTCACGTTAAGGATTGCGTTGCGTTAGGCTAGAGATTAGGAAGTATGTTACGTTAAGCTAATTTAGAATTTATGTTGCGTTAAGTTAGGGTAAAGTTAAGTTAAGTTAAGTTAAAGTTAAAGTTAAACTAATGTTAA
>JABEVN020004469.1:0-13226 GCA_013146195.2 Codonopsis lanceolata | reverse complement strand
TTGCATAGGATAGGTAGGTGTTAACCTTGAACCTTCCCTCTGCGAAAGCATGCTAACTTTACCTACTGATCAAGAGACATGATGTCTTTGAACTGTTCTACCTTAAGAGTAAACGACATATACTTCACACAGAATCTTCCCCGACACAATTCAGCCTCATAGTTATGTTCATTCATGGCCTCAACATACGCCTGTTCTCGCAAGAGGTCTAAGAATTGAGTCTCATACAATTCTTCAAGCGGCCCCACTTCTCTCACATGTGATTCTTAAGAATCATTAAAACCATATGCTTATCCTCTTACTTACACTCATCACTTGATAAGAGATGAATCCCCACGTGACTCAAAATCTTTTTACAATTAGGTTGTCCTTTGAACCTAGATCTGGGATCTCCAAATAACTAGGTGGGTTTCCATTGTATAGATTTATTTTTCAAGAGGTTTGAGACCCATTCCTCTTGATGACTTTTCAACTAACTCTCGATTTAACCCTTTGTTAACGGATCCGCTATATTATCCTTTGACTTTACGTAGTCAATAGAGATAGTACCGCTTGAGAGTAGTTGTCTAATGGTATTATGTCTATGACGATGTGTCTAGACTTACTATCAGTACATGTTGCTCGTGCCCTACCAATAGCCGATTGACTCACAATGTATGCAAATTGCCGGGCATGTGTTTTGTCCATCTTGAATATCTTCTATAAATTGGCGTAGCTATTCAACTTCTTCACCACTTTTATCTAGAGCTATAAACTCGCACTCCATCGTGATCTAGCTATTACAGCCTGCTTAGAAGATTTCCATGATATGTTTCTGCCAAAGTGAATACAAATCCACTAGTAGACCTTGAGTCTTTAATATCGAGATCCAATTAGCATCTGTATATCCTTCGATCACTGCTCGATCTTCATAATCCCGAGTATATTTTAAGTACCTTACTCTCGACTATCGCTTCCAAAGGATCGCCCCGTGATTACTCGTATATCTACTCGCCTACTCACAACATAGGCAATATCCGGCCTTGTACAACCTATTAAGTACATCGACTTCCTATGATTCTCGAGTATTCTACCTGAGAAACAGTCTCACCTCTATTCTTTGATAGATGTAGACTTGTGTCAATAGGAGTTCTAGCTATTGCAATGTCATCCTTGCTAAACTTCTCTAGAATTTTATCCACATAGTGTGACTGACTTAAAGTAAGTCCACTTGAAATTCTAGAAACTTTAACACCGAGGATTATATCAGCTAACCCTATATCTTTCATGTCAAATTTTGTTTAACATGTCTTTTGGATTTAATCATATTATCATTGCTACCAATGATAAGCATGTCGTCTACATAAAGACATAAATGACATAGCCATTTTGAGTTGTCCATATACACATTTATCACATTCATTGATTTTAAATCCACAACCCAACATGGCATTATCAAATTTCTCATGCCATTGTTTTGGTGCTTGTTTTAAGCCATACAAAGACTTAACCAACTTGCACACTTTGTTTTCTTGCCCTGGAGCAGAAAACCCTTCTGGTTGTTCCATGTAAATCTCCTCTTCTAAATCACCATTTAGAAAGCAGCTTTACATCCATTTGATGTACTTTAGATTTTGCAATGCGGCAATAGCAAGTACTAATCTAATGGAGGTTATTCTCAAACAGAGAATAAGTATCAAAGTAATCAAGGCCTTCACGTTGTCTCAGAACCTTTAATTACAAGTCCTGGCCTTATACTTATCAATTGTTCCATCTACTTTCATTTTCTTTCTTGAAAATCCACTTATACCCTAATGGTTTACTTCCTTGAGGGAGGTCCACTAGTTCCCAAGTGTGATTTTGAAGAATGGAATCAATTTCACTTTTAATGGCTTCTTTCCATTGAGGTCCCTTGGAGGAACTCACGGCCTCTTTGTAGCTTTGAGGTTCACTTTCTAGCATGTAGGTAAGAAAATCTGGACCAAAAGATTTTTCTACCCTACTTCTTTTGCTACGACGAGGTTCCACCTCTTCTTGCTCATTCTCTTCATGTTCTTCTTCTTCCGAAGCATGTACCCGTTTAGATGAGTTAGACTCATCGCTTCTCTTACAAGGAAATACATTTTCGAAGAAAGAAACATTTCGAGATTCTATTATTGTATTCTTGTGTATGTCTTCTATCTTAGACTCGTGCACAAGAAAACGATAAGCACTGTTGTTATGTGCATAACCAATGAATATGCAATCAACAGTTTTTTGTCCTACTTTCACCTTTTTAGGTAAAGGAACACCAACCTTTGCAAGACACCCCCACACTCTCAGGTATTTGTTGGATGAAACTCTTCCATGCCACATCTCGTAAAGGCTTTTGTCAAGCTTCTTATGGGGTACCTTATTTAAAAGATAATTAGCCGACAAAAACGCCTTCTCCCCACATGTTCTCGTGGTAATCCGTAACTTAACAACATGGCATTCATCATCTCTTTAAGAGTTTGATTTTTGCTGTTCTGCAATGCCATTCTGTTGAGGTGCATAAGGTGTTGTTGTTTCGTGAATTATTCCATGCTTAGCGCAAAATTCAGCGAATGGTGATTCATATTCACCTCCACGATCACTTCTTAACATCTTAATCTTCTTGTTAAGTTGATTCTCAACTTCAGTTTTGTAGAGAATAAACTTCTCTATTGCTTCATCTTTACTTTTAAGAAGATACACATAACAAAATCTTGTGCTATCATCAACAAAAGTTATGAAGTACTTGTTCCCACCACGTGATTGTGTTGATTTAAAATCACACACATCAGTGTGAATTAATCCAAGTGGTTCACTATTTCTTTCAATAGAATGGAAGGACGTTCTTGTTAACTTTGCTTCTACACAAGTTTCACACTTGTGATTTTTATCAATTTGGAATTTTGGTATGCAATCCATGTTAATTAGTCTACGTAAAGTACCATAATTAACATGTCCTAGTCTACCATGCCACAAATTGGAAGACTCAAGCAAGTAAACAGAAGATTTGTTCTTATTATTATTGCTCTTAGGCTTAACAACCATTACAGATAGCTTAAACAGCCCATCACTAACATACCCTTTGCCTACAAACATTCCACTTTTAGCCAAAGTTACAACGTCAGACTCAAAACAACACGGAAGCCATGCTTCACAAGCAAAGATCCAGAAACTAAATTCTTCTGAATCTCAGGCACATAGAGCATGTTGTTGAGAGTCAATTCCTTCCCATAAGTCATCTTCAAGATCACTTTCCCTTGACCTTTGATATCAGAGGTGGTAGAATTTCCCATGTAGAGCTTTTCGCCATCCTCGGCATCTTCAAAGGTGCTGAACATCTCCTTATTGGAGCAGACGTGCCTAGTGGCACCAGTATCAATCCACAACTGATTTGGGTTTGAACCCACCAAATTGACTTCAGAGATCACCGTAGCAAGGTTGATATCTAACACATCTTGAGCAATGCCATCCACAAAATTGGCTTCACGCTCCCTCTTTGGTTTCTTGCAAACCGTGGACTTGTGACCCATGCCTCCACAGTTGTAGCATTTTCCAAGAAACTTCTTCTTCTTAGAAACTCCTCCCTTGGGACCTAAGTTTGTCCCCTTTCCAGCTCTAGCAAATTTTCCTTTGCCTTTGGAGCTTTGACCATGCTCCACAACATTGGCTTTAGCAGCCATAGAAGTGACCGCTTTTCTTATCATTGCCTCTCGTTGTCCTCTTCTATGCGAAGACGAACAACAAGCTGTTCAACAGTCATCTCCTTTCGTTTATGCTTTAGGTAACTCTTGAAATCCTTCCAAGCTGGAGGCAATTTTTCAATAATTGCAGCCACCTTGAAGGTTTCACTAATTTCCATCCCCTCTGTCTCAATTTCAAAGTAAAGCACTTGCAGCCTCATTTTGACTGTAATGCATTTAGCATCCGTCATTTTGTAATCCAGAATCTACCAACTATGAACTTCTTGGCCCCAAAGATCCTCTGAGGTGTACTTGTGGTCAAGAGAGTTCCATAGTTCCTTTGCCGCTTTCTTAAAACGATAAACTTCATTAACGAGTCTTCCAACCCGTTCAGTACATAGTTCTTGCAAAGGAAATCGGCTTGATTCCATGCATCCAAAGCACTAACGACTTGGAAATCAGCACCTTCACCAACATTTGGAGGATCCTTTTTCAGAAACCTTGCCAAATGAAGCGTGGTCAAGTAAAACAAAGATCTTCTCGCCGCCGCTTGAAATTCAGCCCTTGAATTTCTCCGGTGCTTCTCACTATGGTTCACCTACAGATGTGGAACGCATCACCATTTGAGCCATGGTCGCCGCATTGGTCATAGTAGAGTTCGAGTTCGAAGGGTCTCCAATCAAAGTTTTTTCAGTTCCAGTTCCAGTAGTAGGAGCTAAGGTATTGTTCTCGTTAGTCATATCTGAAATACGACAATAATTTGTAAGATTAAAGAGTTCTCTATAGAAGAGATTATTGTTATCTAAAATAACAATAATAACCAGAAATAAAAAATAATGTTTCAAGATTGTTGGGTAAAACCCTATACAATCTTACAGAATATATTGAAAATAATATAAAATATTAAATAACGAAAACAAAAACCGTGACTGCTGGTGACTTATTGGGAAGTCTGCTGGTGGCTCTGCAAGGTCTACTGGTGACTTGATGCAAGGTCTGCAGGTGGCTTTGGATCAAGTCTTCTGGTGAAGGTCTGCTGGCGGAAGTCTGCAGGTCTACCGGTGGAAATATTGCAAGTCTATCGGCGGAAGAACCTGATGTCTGCCGGTAGAAGACTGATGTCTACCGGTAGAAGACTGATGTCTACCGGTAGAAGACTGATGTCTACTGGTGGAATGAAAACGTGACCGAGGCTCCCAGTAACACACGCTTCTTGAAACGTTATTCGCCCCACTCCCTCGTAAGTGCCCGGAGTTCTTACTTAGACTAACGCCTCCCAGATACAACGGTAGTACCGATGACTTTGCACTTAAGGTCCGGCGAACTGAATCTATGCCAGAAATCAATCACCAAACAGGAGGCCAAGAAAGATGAAGATCAATATGCAATGCAAATGCAAGTGTATCAGAGGAAGAGAAACTTCGTGTTTTTCTGTGAGCGTGTTCACTGTTGTGGAGAATGGTTCCTTTATATAGGCCAGAAAATGAACACGTTTTAATTACTAAAAACCGTTTTGATTATGCCCATTAAAGCAGACATTAAGACATAATTAAATTGTCCATAAAAACAGAATTAATTCGCTCTTTTAATGTTGGAGTTACGAAAATTGAATTTAAAAAATTCAAAAGAAAAATGTGCAAAAGACGAGTTTGTCTAGATAGCACAATTTGGTCCGACATTCGTGTACGCAAATCCAAGCCAAATTAGACTTTGATTTGCAACCCCCCCTACGGGCGCGGGAGGGATAGTTCTTTCTATACAAGCTTACCCAACCACTAGGGAGCCTTTGTATATAAACCCTTCAAGCCTTTCACATTTTCCCAATATGGGATAACCCACTTCCAACATTTCAAATGTCCTACTTTAAACCTTTATAACTTATTCATCCGATATCCGAATTGGACAAATAAATATAGTATTCTTATGTACTCACGGAGAAGAACATAATTCCACAATTACCATAGTCATTACATAAATGACTCACAAATAAATTAGTGCCTCAAAGCCCCAATTTTCTTCACTTAAAAACACTAGTTTTCCAACAGATATAAGGAACTTCTCATTAATTTCCTTTAGGTTAATTTCATTTCTGTGTTGAGATTGTTAAGGACACGAATAAAGAGAAAATATCACTCTCGTTTGAGGAGATTAGAGAGGATCCTTTGGAACTGTTCAAGACCTTCTTGTTCTTGATCACCTTTGTTGTTGACAGCTACAGATAGAGAGGGTGAATATCAGAATATGATGTGGTGACATGGATATTCGAATATGGGAAGCTCAACGAGGGTGTTCTTGATCCAAATACACTTCTCAAAGATATTAAAAACGAGTCGAGTTCGGCCATCTTAAAGAGTAAACAAATTGGTTGGAAGGCTTGATGATATGATATTTGGTACGAAAAAAAATGAATAAGCGATTCCTCTTGGTTATAAAGGATAGTATGTTTATAGGAAATGATTTAATTAAGGGTCTCACTCCATTACCAAGAGAACAACTCCTCCCTCTTCCCGCTTTTCAATTGGTTTATTGGAATTTTGTTGTAGTATAAATGGGATTAATTGGTGGTCTGGTGTTGTATTGTTGGCATGTAACTATTGAAGCCAAAAATTTCTTATGGGCATAAGCCAATTTATCTCATGAAAGTAAATGACAAAATCAGTGCATACCACATTCATGAATTAAAAATTCCAAGTTTCTAATTTTCTATCTTTAATGAGGAAGTGAATCGGTAAAAAATAATGATCCAAAAATTTGGCCGAATAATGACAAGATAATAGAAAATATAACGGAATAAAACAAAAATGAACAAAGGATTTTACGTGATTTAATTCACTCAAAGACAATCTACAACTTCACTATAAACGATGAGGAATTACAATAAAGAATTTTCAATATACTCACCCTACCTAGGATAAGGGTTACAAGAATTGATACAATCCACAGAGTACCACACTTCTCACAGCCCAAAATAGTCACACACTATTTTGTCTAACAAATTAAATCAAGGCCTCGAGACTCTCGACCACCAATTGTATCGTTGTCGTCGCTCTCCACTTTATATCACAAAAGTGTCTTTGGCTCTATAAATTTTCAACATTGACGCACGCCTATATATATAAAAGGTCATGTTCACTTTCGTTATCCCTAAACTAATTAGGATTAACCATCCTAGTCCTACTATAATTTGACACATAATTTTTAACAGTAATTAATTTGATGAGGCTTCCTAATAATGAAGTATTTGGCTCAATAAAAAAAACATTGCTTTTGAGTTTTGTTGTCAACGTTATGACTCGATTTCTTTGGCAACAGATCAAGTTCTCTGTTAATCTACGTCAATTAATTCGTTACAAATTGGATGAGACATTAACGGTACGGATCACATCACACTCAATTATTGAATACATTAGTTACATTTGAGATATTATAATGTGGTTGTTCAAATCAGTTACCTACAAATAGTACGTTGGTTATTTGAATAATTTTCTCCTTGAAATATCTGTCATGTATAATATTTTGTTTTATTTACCTAATTATTAATATTTCATGGTCTGATTGCAATCTAGTTTAATTTCATTTCGGGCCATCAGGCTCATCAAATTTACTAAAATTAATTCACTCATTTAGCACAACTACTTGTTTGGCAGAGCATTTTAACAACAACGCTGACAAAAAATGTAGTGTTTTCTCTTTTAAAGTGTTTTAATGCAGCTTTTTGAAAATGTGACGCATTTAGATTTGTTGGGATGATTTGATTCGTATAAGTTCCAGTCATTCTCATATGCCTTGGTTGCTCGGAGGAGACTTCAATATTATTTTAGACCCTTGTGAAAAAAGCGGTGGATCAGGTCGGGATCGCGCCAGGGCTCTTGATTTCCATGCTTGTCTCTCCGCAGCGGGTTTAATGGACTTGGGGTTTTCTGGCAGTGCATATACTTGGTGGAATAAGAGGGAGGGTTCTGCCACCATTCATGAAAGAATAGATCGTGTTTTATGTAACACGAATTGGTTGGATGTTTTTCAAGATACTTCGGTTCAGCATCTAAACAGAACGTGCTCGGATCATTCTCCGCTGCTCACCTCTATTGTTAAGCGTGCTTCTCATCGTCCGGTGCCCTTTCGATTTCTTAATACTTGGACGGGTCATGAATCATTTCAGGAGGCTGTTTTACAAGCCTGGAATCAACCAGTAACGGGAAGACCCATGCAGAAGTTTTCTTGTAAATTACGTAATGTTAAGGCTGCTTTAAAAACTTGGAACAAGGTTGTTTTTGGTAACATTTTTTACAATATCCGGGCTGCTGAAGATGATGTTTTGGAGATGGAGCTTTATTATGAGCTCAACAACTCTCCCTCCAATCGGGAAAATTTGATGATGGCCCAAGCAAAGCTTCGAAAATTTCTGTTACGGGAGGAAGAATTTTGACGTCAGAAAGCTAAAATTAAATGGTTGAAAAAGGGGCAAGGTAACACCAAATTATTCCATGCTTCGGTCAAGCAAGCTCAACGGCGACTTCACATTCATTCTATTTTGGACACTGAGGGAAACTATTTAACCACGAAATCTGAGATCAAGCAAGCCGCTGTTTTGTATTTTAGCTCTCAACTTCAATCTGAGGGTTGCTCTCCCTCTACTTTGGATATGATTCCCTCTCTCATCTCGGCTGATTGGACGACTCTCTTATATCTCCTCCCTCTTTGTCTGAAGTCAGAGCTGCCATTAAGGATTTAAATGGAGATAGTGCTGCTGGTCCTGACGGTTTCACATGGAAATTTTACTCCACTTGTTGGGATATCATTGGTGCAGATTTTCATGAAGCTATTCTGGAATTCTTTTCGGGTTTCTCTCTTCCTCGTTCTTGGTCTAGCACTCTCATTGCCACGATTCCCAAGATAGATCACCCAGTTTCTTTTAAAGATATCCGCCCTATTAGTTTGTGCAATTTCTGCTCCAAAGTTATTTCCAAAATCCTTTCTTCCAGGCTTGCTCCAATTCTGCCCCATATAATTTCTGAAAATCAGAGTGCTTTTACTAAAGGGCGAATTATTCAGGATAACATCCTTCTTGCTCAGGAAATGATGAGTCATTTGGGAAAAAAGGTTAATGGATCTAATATTGTCCTAAAGCTTGATATGGCAAAAGCTTTTGATCGGGTTTCTTGGGTCTTCCTCATCAATGTTCTCCGAAAATTTGGCTTTCATGAGATCTTTATAGATCTAGTTTGGCGTCTCATCTCAGACAACTGGTTTTCGGTTATTATTAATGGTGATCTAGTGGGCTTCTTTCCTTCTTCTCGGGGTCTTCGTCAGGGTGATCCCCTCTCCCCTAGTCTTTTTATTATCATGGCTGAAGTTTTTAGCAGAAGTATCAATCGACTTCATAATCAATCTCCAGCTTCTATCTTCTCGACGGCTAGTGGTTGCCCTATAATATCCCATCTTGCCTTTGCCGACGATATTATTATTTTCTGCAACGGTAGTAAAGCCTCTCTTTCCCAGCATAAGTCTCTTATTAAAGATTATGAAGCCGTCCCCGGTCGCTGCACACCGATCGAAGAGCTCTTTCTATGTTTCCCCCTCAACGGGTATTCACCGAAGTATTCTAATTCATTCTATATTGGATTTCCAGAAGGGTACTCTTCCTATTTCTTATCTTGGATGTCCTCTTTATAGTGGTCGAAAGAAAAAGGCATATTTTGATTCTTTAATTCTCAAGCTTCAGAGAAAGATCAGCTCATGGATGGGATCCTTCCTTGATGCAGCGGGTCGCATCATTCTTATTAAGCATGTCCTTCTTTCTATCACCTGTTATCTTATAGCTTCTTTAGATCCTCCTGCCTCTGTTGTAGCTATTATCGACAGGATTCTTTCCAATTTTTTCTGTGGGTCAGTTGGATGGTAAAAACAAGTGTCATTGGGTTTCTTGGTCTGCCTGTTGTAGACCTGTTTCTGAAGGAGGTATAGGGGTTTATGCTATGGCGGATTTGATTCGAGCTTATGACCTAAAGTTATGGTGGCGTTTCCACACTGTTTCCAATCTTTGGTCTTCTTATCTTACAGCCAGATATTGTTCCCGTCTTCACCCGAGTTCTGTACAGTCTAAAGGTTCTCACATCTGGCGTCGTATGCTTAAGGCTAGAGAGCTTGCTGAACCAAATATATTCTGGGTGATCGGTAAGGGTAACTATTCTCCTTGGTTCGATATCTGGATTCGTGATCTTCAATTAGACAAACCGGCAGATTGCTGTATTTCCACTGTTCGGTATTATCTGTCCAGCCCTCTTTCTCGCAACAGTCCGGTTTCTGATAGTATTAAATCGCAGATTATTACTCTCACTGAAGATGAGGATCGGGCTTGCTGGATTGGTAATTCTCAAGGAGAATTCTCTTTAAGTTCAGCTCTATTTGTAGTGTGTTCTGGTCATCATCGCTCGCTCTCATCACGTTTTATTTGGCATAAATCTCTGCCCAAGAAAATTAGTGTTTTTTCTTTGGCGAGTTTTCCTTCGTCGTCTTCCTATAGATGAAGCCCTTTGGGGTAAAGGTTTCCATTTAGCTTCTAATTGCTGTTGCTGTGACTCAGGGAATATCGAAACCTTTGATCATGTTTTCATTTCCAGCTCTACTGCCTTTAGTACATGGAAGCACTACCATTTTATCTTTGGTGTTCCGTTGCATCATGGTTTCATCCCTCAACGTTGTTTTTCTTGGTGGCTTCACCGTAAGTCTCTTGTTTTCATTGTGATCCTAGCTCTTATTCTTTGGCACATATGGAAGTTTCGTAACTGTGCAGTTTTTGAAGGTGTAAAGCATTTAGTTCATCATCTGATTTCCAGTATTGATTCAGATCTTCGGGACATTCTTCAGGCTGCTAACTTCTTTATTTCGAATATTTCTCGAAATTCAGATATCTCTTATGGGCAGCGTAAGAAAGTGACTATTCAAGCAGTTTCTTGGGATAGTCCCTCTTCAGGATGCTTCAAACTGAATATGGATGGGGCTAGTAGAGGCAATCCGGGTCTTTGTGGTGGTGGTGGCATCTTACGTGATTCTCATGGTCACTGTATTTATGCTTTCTCTAATTTTTTCGGCCAAGGCTCTAATATGATGGCTGAGTTGCGTGCTCTACACTCTGGTCTTCTTTGGATTTATGAGCAAGGCTTTCATGATGTTCTTATTGAAGTTGATTCCAAGGTTATTCATGATTGCATCACCAAGAACCATAAGTATCCTTGGGAATTTGCTTATTTTTTTCCGTGATATTTTTCGGCTTCAAAGACTTGGTCATTATTCCTTCAAGCACTGTTTCAGGGAAGCTAATAAAGTTGCAGATAGTCTTGCTAATTTGGCGTGTGATTCTCAGGCAGATTCCAGTTTCCTCTCGGATTCAGACATCCCCCGTGCTATTAAAGGGCTTATTATTTTAGATGCTAGAAATACCCCTTATGTTCGTATTTCTTATTGATTTGCTTTGTATTTTCCCTTTCGAGGTTAGGCTCCTCTGTCCTCCCATTTATAAGGGCAAGGCTGGTTGTCCCCCTCAAGTTTGTATTTCTTTTTTATTTTAATAAAATCTAGCAGGGTGCCGCCCCTGTTTCCGTAAAAAAAAAAAGTGTTTTAATGCAGCTTTTTGAAAATGTGACGCATTTAGAAACGCTCCAATTTGGAGCAGTGAGAGAAAACACAGGTTTTGGAACGTTGTGTCATTATTTTACAACTACACAGTATATAAGAATAACGTTTTGAAATTGTTTTTTAAACGTGTTTATAAAAAAAAAACTTTATTTAAAAATTACTACGTTTTAAAAACGATGCACCAAACGAACTTAAGGTAGCTCACCAATAGGCCAATTTCCTATGGCTTGATTTCAACCCACGTATAACCTATTCCATATATAATTAATTTGCAATAAACGTACATTAACAAAACTTGTCAGCTATACAGTATACATTATCGACTGAATTAAAGGTGCGCTATTTCGATCCAGCAGCCAATACGTAAAGACTAAGGGCTTGTTTGATAGTCGGACAAGGATAAACAGTATTATTAATCTCAGTACTATTAGTACTCTCGTTATTAATTCTCACTTGTATATCCGGGATAGTTTTGAGATTACAAATGTTAATCCCATTTTTTTTAGTGAGGACGCTAATAATACCACCATCTCCCTTGGTATTAATAGTGAGGGGATAATGACTTTATCTGGATAACTCGTGCTATTAGTCCCAACCACTTATTGCGTACCAAACATCAGACAACTCGGCTTATTAATTCTATCTGACATTAATCCTGACTACCAAATGACACCTGACAATAATGATAATAATAATTTAAAATATTGGTGCATTACTTAACATACATGATACATCCATATAATAATAGCATTAGTACTGAAAATTATTATAAAACTTGTGATGTATCGATATTATTACAATGATAATATTAATTTATTAATTAAATAAGGATGATATTAGTAGCAGTAGGTAGTGGTTTTAAATTTTAGGGGCCCAAATTTTATTTATATTTATAGCATATATATAATATATAATATTAATAAATATTAAAAGGGATGGAAAATTGTCAATTGGAAATGACTTAGTGCTTGTTTGGTGGAGCGTTTTGGTAAAAACATTGGTGAAAGGATTGAACCAAGGAAGTGATCCTCGACAAAGAACGCCCGCCTCTACAAACCCGCTTCGGTAACGGCCACGTAAAACGTAAGTCCCTCGAGATAACGCGAAGCCTCGAGCCGAGCAATGTATCTACCCGCGATTTACTCCGACCTGGATTCCAAATAATTCAAATCCCTAGGTCGTAAGCCAGCAAACTCGCTTAAACATGAACATAACACCGCAATAAAATACTCAGATTTAAAAATCGAATCGTGCTGGAAGCAATATAAGAAAGAAGTCCCAAGCTATGAAGCTCGAAACCAACGATAATGAAACCAGAGAGACATTATCTCTCAAAGGAGGAAAAACAAAACTCGTACGCAACATTGCGCACGCTAATCAAAACCATCTAAGACTCCAGCCTACGCTTTCAACAAAGAACCAACCCGATATAACATTACCCAATCCGCTAAAGCATACCTGGTCAAGCAACAACTATAAAAACTAGAATAAGGAAATTCCCCCAAAGTTACCGCTGCCCGGGAGACAACTAAAATAAATACTAAAACAAGAACAAGGCACGACACAACACGCTTCGCCAAGAAAACCAATACAAATACCCAAGTATTCTACCCAATCAGAAAGTCTAAATAACTTTACAAAATGTCGATTCCCACAAGAATAGCAAAGTACATTAAATTAATGACAATGCTAAAAGGAACAAGACTCCACAAGTCAAGTACTGGAAAGCCTACTGCTACAAACACGAACCACACGATCTAACCTCGATCTATCGACCATGTCGCTACAGCTTCAATAACTATCGACCTCAATGCAAATTTATCGCTATCGCGAACTAAAAACAAGTACGGATGAGTCATAATGACCCAAGACGCTTACCACAATATATATGCAACATATAATTATGTAACATAAACATAA
>JABEVN020004468.1:0-13219 GCA_013146195.2 Codonopsis lanceolata | reverse complement strand
GAACAGCAAGTGTAGGGCTTACGTTCAAAATATAGATGCTCGATTTCTGACTTCGGGCCAAAAATTCTTTGAACTCCACCTTGAAAAATGCTTCGCCATAATATAATGATTATGCGATTCTTTCTCGCACACACCATTTCTTGGGGTGTAAATTTCTTGTGAGTTGTCTTTTGATTCCATGAGCTTCAAAAATCTGCAAATTCTCGTGAGTTGTACTTTCTCCTCCACGATCGGTCGGAGGAGCCTTTATCAAGCTTCTGACTTCTTTTTCAACAAGAGCTTTAAAGCTTTTAAGCGGCGCAAAAGAATCGGCTTTCTCCTGCAAAAATAAACCCATGTTTTCGACTAAAATCGTCAATGAAGGTGATCAAATATCTTTTACCTCCATTTGAACATGGTTTTTATTGAACCTCTTATAAGCTTATCAGGTGGGGCTGTAATTTGAAGATCTTGTGACCCGTACCTTTATCGTTAATGTCTTCAATCCTCCAAAACTCAAATGCCCAGTAAGCGAAAGTGCCACAACCATCTTTGAATCCTTTAATTTTGCGGAGAAACAAGAATGAGAAAATGTCAATGTGAAGCGGAAACATGCGATTGCTATCATTTTGACTTGACAATCAATCCAAATTTCTCATCTTGAATTCGACACACCCATCTTTAATAGAGATTTCATATCCCTTCTCTTGAAGTTGGCCAATGCTTAGCAAGTTGGTTTTCAAATCTGGAACAAACAACACATTAGAGATAATCTCTCTAGCATTCTCTTTTAGTTTTGATTGCTACCCTTCCTTTTCCCATTACCGAGACTCTAGAATTATCGCCAAACTTCACATTATCACGATATGACTCATCTAACCAAGAAAATATAGACTTATCTCCACACATATGATTACTACAACCCGTATACCATAAATCTTTATGAGTTACCTTTGAATCACAAGCCATCAACAGTGAAACTTCTTCATCCTCTTCTTTTCAATAAAATTAGACTTCTCACCTTGTTCTTTTCGGCGAGAAGCAGCACTGATCGGTAATGGCCATACCCGTGGACATTTGTAACACTCAATGCTAGACTTGTCTGAAGGTGGTCATGAGTTGTCGGGTGGTAGCCTCCTTGTTCTTCTTCCTCTTCCTCCCGCCATTATAATCGATTCTCTGTGGGTTGGTGGTGCTTGATGTTGATTGCCACGATCATTCCTCCTCTGCCCTACCTCGACCTCGTCTCCTACCGCTGCCCTCTATCTTTGTGATGAGTAACTTCTCAGAGACTTTCAATGCTTGTTCCTCTTTGTCCTGCCGCTCAGCTTGTTTATTTTCTTTCGTGAATCACCAAAGAGCTCTCCATTCATCAAGTGAAAGAGTATCAATATTATTTGATTCTTCAATCGAGCATACAACAAAATTAAACTTTGTTGGCTAATGATCGAAGAATTTTTCAATAATACGATGTCTTCCTGATTTTCTCCATGGATCTCTCATCTTATTGGCAATCATCAACGCTTCTTCCAAAGAAATTTAACCGACTCACCCGACTTCATTCGCGAGAACTCAAAATCATCCGTAATCCTTGAAGTTGCACCGTTGCCTTCGCTTTCCTTGATACTTCTTCTTCCATAGAGTCCCAAATCGCTGAGGATTCTTTGCTAAGAATCGCCTTTATTGCTCTATCAATTGCTTGGAAAAATAGTTCTTGGCTTTGAGATCCTTCAGCCTTCAATGCTTCAACTGCCCTCTGGCAACTGACACTGTTCTACCGGCTGAACTGCTACCAGATTCAACAACCGGCTAATACTCCTGATCTCAAGAAGTTCTCCATGCATGCTCCATTGGTCATAGTGACCACGAAGCGTGGAATTGCCGGTTGCACAAAGTTATCCCGACATTGTGTTTGTTGCCGCCGCAAGAAGAAAACAACCACTGTTTTCCTTTCACTCAAACACCTCTTGGCTAAGAGAAAATCTCACAACTCACTTTGTGTTTTACAACTGTGCTCGATACCATATGTTAAAACCAAAAGAAATGCGTAAGATGGCATGAGATAAGTATTTGTCGATAATTTACTTCCATTAAGCAATAGCCTTTAAATAGGCAAGACAAAAACTTAACAAATGCGTAAATAATAGCAACTAATTAGAAGTGGTTCCTAAAGTCAAGGCACATGAGTTTAGAAAGCAACAACTTCTAAAGACTAGGTACACAAAGACTAGATAAACAATAAAATGAACGATTCTACATACTAGGACAAATAGAAAAATACTAACTTTATTCAACGCACAACACTAACTTACTAATGAACAAAGACAACAAAACGTAATTGATTCTAGAGACAAAAAGGGAACCCAAAATGATCATTGTACATGTGTTTCCAAAATGGATTTGTAGATCACCGATTCCCATTGCATTTAAGGCGCTTGATTCTCCTTCCCAATCCTTGGAAACTATGGTAAGCACATCACAAGTCTTGCACAACACATACCGTTATGCTAAGTTAGTCACATATTGACTTTTAAATATAGAAAGTTGACTCTTTGATCATAACAAAGGATGGTAAGTAAAGCGAACAAGGCAAAACAAAATAAGAGGCTAGACACTTACCATCGCCGCTGGTGCACTCATCACAAGCCATTGCTTCACACTTTTTGGCAAATGAATGCAGAGGAGGCACTCCCAAAAGCAGCCAACCTGCCTTGTCTTGTAAAATACTTCAACACCCCCAACTACTTTCCTCAGTATAAATACTTGTGGCAACCTCACGCCTTTCATGTTTCCAAAAAGATGTTTGAATTCTTTTGAATATAGATCCTTGGTCGGGTCTCTTTCACAATAGGCACTCCAAATCTCTAAAAAACAACCGTACCTTGAGGCAAACTTCAAAAGTCCTTGAAATATCTTCTCGATTTGATGTATAATAGACAACAACTCTATCTTCACCACCTGCAAATAGAATAGTCCTCTAGAATCACTCTTTGCCAAGCCTTTTGCCATTTTTTGCGTTCTCAGCACGTGACACCACATCGCTCATACTTGGGCGTAGTTTTGGATTTGAATTTAAGCATTTCTCTAGTATATCTGTAAACCCCTCTAAACACTCTGGGAGATTGCCCCTTTCGCATCAGATCAACATTCTCTGCTTTGCCCATAGGCTATACTTCTCATTCTCTCAGTAGCGTAGAAGCCTGCCCCTCCCTCATGTTCCCACCCGGCTTTTCTTACATAAAACCTCACATAATATAACGCCAAAGGCATATACATCTATTCTCCTTGTGATCATACGGGGGTCAAGATATTCAGAGCATAATACCCAATTGTACCTTTAAGACTAGTGGCTACCTCGTAATTTGTCTCGATCTTGAATACTCATCTTAGACAACCCAAAATCTGAAATCTTAGCAAAGAAAATTTTCATCCAAGAGAATATTAGTGGGTTTTATGTCACGATGAATGATTCCTTTGGGTGATTTTTTGGTGCTAATGTGCAAGTGTCTTAAGCCATGCGCAACGCCAACGCAGATATTGAGGCGTTGTTGCCATGAAAGAGAACTCACTCTCGTGGCATTTCGTAGGTTCCGTTGCGCATGTACTCATAAACAAGGATCTTTTCATCGATTCATTGCAAGTAACCAAGCAAAGAGACCAGTTTGGGTGATCAAGGTTCGAAAGCATCTTAATCTCCCTTCAAACTCGAAGAGTACCGGGTTTTAAACACTTGACAGCCAATGATGCGTTTTCCTTTGTCACGCCTTTGTAGACCTTTACCTTCCCTCCTTCTCCGAGGAATTTCTTAAACTTTTGTCGCCTTCCATCGATAAAATGAATAACGATGACAAATTCTTTGAGAGGAGGATGCCATTGCAAATTCAAGCTCTTTCACCACTTGAGTCATAGAAGGTCGATCCTCCATTTTAGTTTGCAAGCATTCACCCGCAATACGCATAAACGCTTTTAAACGATCTTGCAAGATTTGTGCTTTCATATCGGGATGGATGATCCGATCAAGGGTTCCGCTCATGATGTCCTCCTGAACCGCTCACCTAGATTCATGTCCTCTTCGTCAAAAGACAACTTCTGGACAACACTTTTACCAATAACACCCCAAAAGCGAATACATCGATTTCCTACCCGAACGACAGGAGCGATATTCTCGGATCGAAATAATCGGCGTCGTTCTCTCACATATTCTTCGAATATGCATCGAAATCTTTGCAACACCATTCTCATCCAACAGATGTTGGTAGTCGCCACGTCAATGAAAATACGTACCTTTGTACGGAAATTTGATAGTGTGCATGTACTTCAATCCCCGAGCCCGATGCATATGTCAAGGCATTGCTCCCATGACAAAGAAAAGCTAGAAGGTGTTGACTTTATGTGAAGATGGTTAGCCAAGCTCGGCATATATTCGTAAACGACATCATCCTACCATGTTCATGGCAATAGCCTATCACAGAGGCTACGTGCTTGTGGCAATACCGGAAGACAGTATATCCGATCTTCAATCCAATCGGGTTTGGGTTGCCATGACTCGAAAAGTAGCACTGATGGCAACAATTTTCTCGAGCTTCTTTTCCCCAACATAATTATAGATGGTGCCTTTGTATACCTCCCCGTAACCCGGATCTCCGCATAACAAGGGCTTTGTCAAAATTGTTAGTTCTTCGCCGCTTTGCTATCTCAAGTTCTCGAAAACTCACGAAGCGATCTCTTCACCAAGGGGGCAAGGCGAAGGCGATCTTGAATCTCTTTGATTGGACATGTCTTCCTTCGGCCCTTTAATTTGTAAAAAGTCGGAAAAATGGTGGGTACCCGCCGCCACAATCAAATGGTAGCTAGAAACAAACTGTAAAATAGCAGACTAGGGGATGAGTAGAAGAATTAATTAGCATATGGTTGATATAGGGAAATAAGAGCGTCCACAATGGGACCAGGTATAAGCTCTCTAAAATCGTTTTTAGAGATATTTAGTTCCAGCTACCTCTACAGTGGGCAATTGCCGAAGGTCTCCATCTCCATAACCGGGTAAATCACTCTCTTTAAATACAAGAGTGATTTACCTTGCACAAGAACTCATCTCCCGCTCTCTCATCGTTCTTTTTGGCGCGCAACCTTGGTCGATTTCTCTCTCCCCCTACTGGTCTTCTTCTCCGTTCGCCTCTCTTCCAAAGAGCACAACAGCACCGAGATTGCTCTGCATTCCACGAGTTTAGGTAAGTTTTAAATATCAATTTCTCTACTTTCTAGGGTTTTGTGAATGATAGATTTGTTGGGATTAAATGTAGACTCTTTGATTAGGGATTAACAGAATCACCATCGGGCTGCGCCTATAAACCATTTTGTAGGTCTGACTATCTCTGTAGGCAATGAAGAATTGCAAGAGAATGTCAACAATGTAAATGGCGGTTTTGCTTGTTCATCTTCTTTCTTCTTTCTCCGTCTCTTGGCCGGCGTCTCCCACTCGCACTCTCAGAGAGCCCGTTTCGAAGCTTCAAGGTGAGTTCCTACACTGGTAATTATTTTTAAGGCTGTGAGTTCTTTGTTGCTGTGAGTTCTTTGTTCTTTGAAGGATGAGGGAATTTCAATGAAGATGATCAATGTGAATTACTTGTATGTTTGTTGTATTGGTTTTGTTTTGTTTGGAAGGCTGTGAGTTTTTTGAAGTGCATATGTACACTAGCATTGCATTGTTTGGAAGGCTGTGAGTTCTTTGTTCTTTAAAGGATGAGGGAATTTCAATGTATATGTACACTGGCATAGCATTGTTTGCCCACCAGGTGCTCGATGAAATGCTGATTCTGATGTAAAATTTTGACAACTGCTAGTCACTGCATAAAATACATGGGTTTTTGATTGAATACTTCATACTTGTAAGCATTTTAATATGTTTCCATCAATTTGGGTTAGCGGTTTTTGATTGTTGGACTTATTTCTTCGGGTTTTTTAGTTCATAGTAGTGTACACCCCAGGTTTACTAAAAACAATTCATTGTGGGGGAAGAGGTTGTTCCGAAAATCTACCCTTCTCTGAAGTCTGAATAGAGAACTTGATCTTAAGATAGTAATCCCCTATATTACCCATCACCAACTTTAATAGAATTCATCATCTTTACAGTCAACCCAATCAACTGCTTGCAAATCCATTATCGCAAAATTCATGAAACTGCCAAGTATTGTGTTTGTAGTCTGGATTGGGTACAGGTTGTAGTAGGGTTCTAGAGTTGGGTGATTAGATCAAGAGACGACCCTTGTGTGAAAACAATTGATCAGCAACTTTGGACATTAGCATCACCACTCAAGAGGGAATTTTTGTCCTAAAAGCTAGCTCAATTTTTCTGTCAGGACTTACTCTGCACAGCAGACTTGAAAAATTCACCAATAATTCCATGTAAGACCTGCTATAATAATTCTTGCTTTTACTGATCCTAGACACTTTAAACTACAATTTACCACTTTGAATCACTTAATTTGGATCTATATTCAACAAGTTATGACCATTCAAAGTAGAAGTTACTAACCAGATTTTCTGTCAGGACTTACTCTGCACAGCAGACTTGAAAAATTCACCAATAATTCCATGTAAGACCTGCTATAATAATTCTTGCTTTTACTGATCCTAGACACTTTAAACTACAATTTACCACTTTGAATCACTTAATTTGGATCTATATTCTACAAGTTATGACCACTTAAAGATCAAATTAGCCACCAAAATCCTGTTAACAGTTACACCAGCGCAGCGATGGATCACAACTCAATTGAGGTTCTTCCCGACCTAGGAACTTAGTGAAAATTTAGCACTGTTAAGTTTCTGGCTGTGCATTTAGCACTTATACTCAGATATAGAATTGCTGAGTCTTGTATTAAGTATGAGATAGGGCATGAAAGAAATACTTGGTCGTGGATTGATAATTGGTTTCCTTGTGGCCCTTGGTTAAGGCTTATGGCACTAGGAAGATGTATGATGCAAGTAGCCAAGAGGAGGAAAAGGTTGCTAGTAACCACAAGCGTGAGTTCTACCCCAACCACCATCAAATGGACTGATTGAATGAAGGTTATAACAGAGTGAGATTGCATACAATATACAACAGAATGACAATTTGAAAGCACACAACGACAGGCAGACAAATTTATGGTCATTCACGGAACAAGCAGGCAACAGCAGACTTGTTTGCACAAACAAAGCAAAGAAAAGAAAAAAGAAGAAGGAATAGAAAGGTGAAAATATGATTAAGAATTACAAGCTTTTGAGTTGAGGAACAAGTATTAAGTTGGCCACAAATTTTCTCTTGGAAGATTAATCAGGAGCTTAAGTGATACTTTAAATTACATATGTGGAAGTTGGAATTCTGAGTTAGTTGTAATATGGATAATACTTGAGATTTTATGAAAGTATGCATCTGCTGTAGTATCCCAAAATCTTTCTAATTTGCAATTTTGCAGCTTAATGTCACAGTCCAATACTGCATCTTTTATTCAAACTCTAGTTCAAGAACCAATTAGTAGCTAATTTTCTATTATAGTAAAGTAAACAAGCACATCTTTTATTTAGCACTCTGCTTCTCGAATTTTTAGTATATGTTTTGGAGATTAAGTAAACAATGTATTGGTTTTTGAGTTGTTAAGTTTTTCTTATTCTTGTTCCATCCTTTGTCCGGTTTTTTTCAATCATGTTGAAGGCAAATTTTATGGTGTGTAGAGATATGCCCAGTGTCTTAGTTCCATTTCGCTATTTTAGGAGGTGCTACTTGAAGAGATATGCCCGATGTTTTTACTTTTTAGTAGGGTTTACAAGTGATAGCATTAACTGTATTTTTTTTTAATTCACAGGTGATATTTCTACTACCTTCATGGCAAATCCTCCGTTTTGGCCTTTCGATATGCAAATAGGCAATCAATTTGAAGCATTCCATCAACAACAAATGCAGAACCTAGAGATGCTCATGCACGTTGTCAATGAAGCTGAAGAATCTGAGCATGAGCCCGAGCAACCTCAAGTATACCGACGCACATTTATAAGCCGAGATCGTGCGAAAGCACACGACGACCTTGTCAAAAATTATTTTGCTGATGATCCGATTTTCCCAGCACGTATGTTTCGGCGCCGATTTAGAATGCGCTTACAGTTGTTTCACAGAATTCGAGCAGACATTGAGATTGCCCAACCATATTTCCAAAGAACGTTATGATGCAGGAAACCGGGATTCTCATCTATCCGTAAAATGACGACGCTGCGGATTCTTGCATATGGGAGCCCAATTGATCGTGAGGATGAGGCCCTTGCCATTGCAGAGACTACAGCTATAGAAACCGTTCGTCTATTCTGCGAGGCAATTGTTAGCATGTACTCAGAGCGGTATTTGCGAGCTCCAAATGAAAGTGACATCGCCCGACTCATGGAAGAAAATAAGAATCGTGGTTTTCCAGGCATGATTGGTTCATTAGACTGCATGCACTGGGAGTGGCGCAACTGCCTTATGGCTTGGCATGGTCAGTTCACTGGCCACATCGGAAAGCCGACCATGATTCTTGAAGCTGTAGCATCCCAGGATCTTTGGATTTGGCATGCGTTTTCACCGAACATACAATGATATATCGTGCTTGATCAATCCCCAATCTTCGATGATTCATTCAACGTCAAACACCATACACCCCCTACGAAATAAATGGTAATGTATACTACGTGCCATACTATCTCACAGATTGTATATACCCTCACTTCGCTACACTAATCCAGACCATCAAGCGCCCTCGAACTGAAAAGGAAAAACATTTCGCGCAACAACAGGAGGCTTGTAGAAAGGACGTTGAGAGGGCATTTGGGGTTTTGCAGGCTAAATGGGCTATTACCAGGGGCCCGGTAAGATTTTGGGACCAACAAACTTTAAGTAATATTATGTATTGTTGCATTATTCTGCATAATATGATAATCGAAGATGAACGTCAAACAAATATTGAACGATGGAGACCTGTAGTAGGTGAAACAATGCCAGATGAACTACTTCAGCATGATCCGACTGTGTTGGGTGCATTTATTAGTTCTCGAATAAATCAAGTGCGAGATAGACGTGTGAACAACCAACTTAGGCTTGATTTGATCGAGCATCTTTGGAATAATTTTGGTAGACAAGGTGGCCATTGATGTGTATGTGTAAGGTTTTTTATGTACCAAGTGGTATGATTTATATACAATGTGAGCTTGGTAGTAGCTGTAGCAGTAGGAGTACCGGTTATGTAATGGTAACTGATGAAGATTTTTACAGGTAATTTATCTGCTTACCATAGCAGAATCGTGTCGATGATAATATACATGTTCAGTTTCATTGTAACTTTAATTCTAATTATCTACTTCAGATTAAGAAAGCAATGATTTTCTTCAAAGCAGAATCGTGTTTTCTAAGTTGTTTTAGTTATTGCAATATTTTCTATTTTCTATTATAATCATCCTTTGTGTTTTCATGGAAGACAATGTTTGGACTTTGGACAGCTTATGCATTGTTTTGTTTTAATTTTTTTTTGTTAATTTTGTTACGTTATGTTAGTTTAGTAGATATAATCAACTTAATAAATACCTTGTATTTTGTTTATGAATTGGATACATAATCTAGACCATGAATGAAGCTATATTCTAAACATAGAGCTTGCTTAGAGGACCAATGATCGAAAAACTTATTGATATCAAATAAACCAAAGTTTCTATGATGCATTGCATGAAAATCAACAAGAAGATGAAACAGAATTGTGTGTTGGCAGCTTGTATAACCTGTAATCAAAATTCATTTTCTCATACCTCAAAGCTCGAAACGACGAACAATTTTTTTCCCCATAAACTAGATTCGTATATCTTTCCAACCATATATGGCACACTACCTAGTTCTCTCTCAATGAAAGCAGTTTTTCGTTCAAAGACAGACCATATGTTGGAATTTCAGAAACTGCATCATTCTCCCCTTCTTGAAAACTGGTCGCCCTCGAGTTCGAGTTTAGATCAGACCACAGTGAGGAATCAATTTTCTTCAGTTCTTCCTCAGATATCCAAGCATCTTCTGAACTTGTCTTTCCTTTCCAATGAATGAGATACTGGATATACTTGAAGATGCAGTTTAGGAAAATGAAACAGAACTGTGAGCTGGCAGCTTGTATGACCTGTAATCAAAATTCATTTTCTCATACCTCAAAGCTCGAAACAACGAACCGTTTTTTCCCCCATAAACTAGACTCGTATATCTTTCCAACCATATAGGGCACACTACATAGTTCTCTCTCAATGAAAGCAGTTTTTCGTTTAAAGACAGACCATGTGTTGGAATTTCAGAAACTGCATCATTCTCCCCTTCTTGAAAATCGGTCGCCTCGAGTTCGAAGTTTAGATCGGACCACGTGAGGAATCAATTTTCTTCAGTTCTTCCTCAGATATCCAAGCATCTTCTGAACTTGGCTTTCCTTTCCAATGAACGAGATATCTGGATATACTTGAATATGCAGTTTAGGAAGATGAAACGAAGCGTGAGCTGGCAGCTTGTATGACCTGTAATCAAAATTCATTTTCTCATACCTCAAAGCTCGAAACAACGAACCGTTTTTTCCCCCATAAACTAGACTCGTATATCTTTCCAACCATATAGGGCACACTACCTATTTCTCTCTCAATGAAAGCAGTTTTTCGTTTAAAGACATACCATGTGTCGAAATTTCAGAAACTACATTAAACTTGAACCTGATGGTAGCCTTGCCATTAATAAGTTATTGCTCTTAGATGTTGTGGTTCCCTGATGGTACTACAATTTTGGATTGATGAGTTGTAATAAGGGCTCAATATAGTCTAATTTCTCTGCTCTTACCAAATTGGATCAGTGTTCTACATAGTTGTTAATCATATTCATGGCGTCGATGGCTTAAATTTTGTTGTGAGATGAATTTTTGTCTTTTGTAGTTTTGGATCTTATGATCTTTTTTAATTTCTTGAGTTTTTGTTATAACTTCTGCTGGTAAGTGTGCTTGGGGTACGTCGAATTTCAAGTCAGGAGTTCTGGATGTATCCTGATTTATGACAAAGGCATATCTACTTGTATATTCTATTGGTTCCTTTTTTCCCCCTTGTCCTGCATCATTGCATGTGGGCTTTGTAGTTCGGGCAAGGGAGGAAATTGTAAAAACTGTTGTGGTCTTTGATATATATTACTCCAATTTGTGATGGTCGTTCTACTTTGGACTTCGGAGTAATAGAAATTTGTTTGCTTTTTTTTTTCTTTCTAAAACCTCTCTTCATTACATCTTGTTGATATATTGCTAATGCAGCAATTTAACAAGGCTCAACTGTTTTAGTCTTAAATTTATTAACATCGAATTATTTAGAACCAACAAAAATATTTGATTAATATACGAGAGGACAAAAAGTAATTAATTAATATTTATACATAAATTGCCTTTAAATTGACATACATATTTAGATAAAAAAATAATTGAAATTGCTAAACTACACAACATTTTTTCATAGAATATAAATTCATAATATAAATATTTTTTTTCAAATTGTGATAGGAAAATAGAAATAAAAAGGATAGAAGATATATTGGTAGTTAGGTTTGTTAGTTGAGATTTGAGAGATTTTAGGTTTTTGAAGAGTTGTATAGAGAGTGCTTATTGGAGTGAATTCTTTTATAGAGAGTTGAAAAAGTGTAATTGGAACAGAAAACGAGGTGTTTGGAGAGTGATTTTGGGAGTTGTCATTGTGGTTGCTCTAAAGGAGGATGGAGGAGAACCAAAAGGTACAAGACTATTGAGTGGTAAGCTTGTCAATATATGCTTGCTGCAACATTATCTCTGAGTTTGAAACAGTCAGATTTTCCAGCAAGAGCAGGTAGATGTAGTTGACAGTGCAGCAGAAATATTCCCATTATTTAATTGGCATTATGACTTTGTAAGCCTCTTATGATTGTCTTTGTGTGTGTGTCTGTGTGTGTTCTCTCTTCCTCCTTATTGTTAATTTGATCCATCTTTGTTGACAGGTTAGTGCCCCTAGCATACAAAGAAAAGGTCCATATAAGCTAGCTCTTAAGTCTTAACAAATATATGTAGTACTGTCATGAAGTTGACTTGGGGGTATTTAAAAACATTACAAAGTGGGAACTAGCATGTGTTGACAATATAAACATAACAAATGGTAAAATACTTCTCATTATTGGCGCTTGACATGTACCACTCAATTTGATTGACGCGTGCAGCTCACGTGCCAAAAAATTGCATGAAGAGCACGTTGGCACGAACACGATTCTGGTTTTGCGGCGTCGTTTCCTTTTTTTGTTTTTATTCTTTAGTTTGCTTTTGTGTGTGTGTTTTAACTTTTGGGTAAAATTCGCCCGTCCATTTTTTAAAGTTTTTAACCCTAAAAGTTTATCATTATTTTTTATAATCGTAAAAAACTATTTTTTGAAATATTATTCTAAAATATTGTCGTCTTCTTCAACAGCTCCGACAATAAATTTTGCATTCGAAAATCATGATTGTGCGTAACGAAATGAGGATCGACTTGTCCGATCAGGTTGAGGGGACAACACCCCTTCGTGAGGGTTCGGGGGCAACGCTCCCGAAAGGTCAACGAGTTTTTTGATTTATGAAATACGAAACTATAATGAAATGATTTTTCAGTTGGGATAAGGGCGGAGAAGGAGGAAGAAAAAGACTTACGATGGAGGAGATGGAAGACGAAGGTGGAAGACGTAAACTGGTTATTTATGTTTTTTTATCACGATGTAAAAATGAATTAGAAAATATTTTTACACCGTGTTTTAAAATGTGATTTCCTAATCTATTTTTGAATTGTGATTCATAAATTTCATTGCATTAGTTTTATACCCCATGATTTCAGTTTAATTTCCTAGTCTATTTTTGCCGGTTCATAAATTCGTTACATTAATTTTTATGTTCAAAGTTTAATTTCCTAATATATTTTTTAGGCAGCGGTTCATAAATTTTATTGTATAATTTTGCACAGCGGTTCAAAGTTTAATTTCCTAGTCTATTTTTCGAATCACGGTTCATAAATTTCATTGCATTAATAAAAAATCCTCTGCGATGCGAGGGAAGTATATTAATACAAAAAACTTATTTTTGTTACTTCAATGCATAAAAATTAAACAAATAATTACAATGTAAAATGATAAATAAGTGAATTTAATTATAGAGTGTTACATGAATAAAAAGTTATCATAAATTGAAATACTCAT
>JABEVN020004467.1:0-13231 GCA_013146195.2 Codonopsis lanceolata | reverse complement strand
ATTTCCCACTCTCTTTACTCTTCTTTTTTTTTCTTTGCGTGTTCAGGCAAACGAATTCAACGATTAGGGGAAAGCAGAAGAAGAAACAATAATAATAAAATTACAACATTATCTGAATTTGGATATTATACGAATAATATTTTAAAAATAGACTTTAGCGATTGGAAAAAAAGAACATGACAACTGAGCAAATAAATGTTTTAAAAAATATACTAATCCATAATTTTTCCAACTTGTAACCCACAAGCTTGACGGTGTCCAGGCGGGCTGGGTCAATATACAGGCTTGGAGGCTAAATGGCAACCTCACAAAGAACGACTGGTAGTATATTTTTGGAGTAATTGTTGGCAGCATGGCAAGTTCCTTTTATAAAGTTTTCAACATGTTAAGTGTTGTATATTTTTTTAACAGCTAAAAGACACTTTCATAAAATTGTTACAAAAATTCCCCCTTGACCATGAAACTGGTTATTGCATTTATCTCTCACGTCTATCAACTAGTTTCTTCGTTAATCTTCTATGTTTTGTTATTGCATTTAAATTATTTGGAAATTTTCGTCCTAAGTCCAAGACTTACGACGAAGGAGGAAGAAGAAGGCGAAAGAAATATAAATGAAAACGGTTTGAATCGTGGTGTATCTATTTAGATTCGCAATGCATCGCTATGAAATGGAAATAATAGTTACACTATTTGGAATTTTGCATCACGATTCAAAATTATGCATCGTGATGCACTGATTGATGCCTCACGAAGCACAAATTGATGCATCGCACCAAGTAAGCAATAATTAGCATGTATTTGGTTTATTAATGTCATAGTGACATAGTCGTCATTTCGTATTAACAATATTTTTTTCGAGTTAAAAAAAAATGTAAGGAACTAAAATAGTTACAAACTTATGAAAGGGAATTGGTTGAATTTCACACTATATTTTTTAGGGCAAATCGCAGTATTGGTCCATCAACTATAGGTCGGTCACAGTAATAATCCTTTAACAATTTTTTGTCAAATTTGAGTCCTACGAGTATTAAATTTTTACAACTATATTCCTTTTGATGAATGTCGTTAAAAAAATTACTGTTAAGTTGTCATGTGCCTTACGTGTGCGTTAAGTAAGGGCTAAAATAATTTTTTTTTCAAACTTAACTTATATCACAATTTTCAATCAAGTCTCTAGTGTTTGAAAAAAGACCCAAAAACCTTTTTCCCCAATAACACATGCCCACAAATGAATTAAAGTGAAGCAATCTTACTTGAAATTGGGAGAGGGGTTCCAAAATCAAGCAAACAGGTCTGCTCATATTCATCATAAACTCAACTCACTTTCAAACTCTTACTTAAACCAAAAAGAAAAATCTTTAATTCAAGCAAATGGGTCAGCTTTTATCCATCATAAATTAATCATAAAATTCAAGCAAATGGGTCTGCTTTTATTCATCGTAAATTTAAGTCAATTCCAAAATTCTTACACCAAACCAATACCAGAGAGAGAACTTCTAGAGTGACGAAAATGGTGGAGGAGATAGCGAAATCTTCAATCACAGATGACCAAATGATACATATTTGGAAACCCATCTTACTAAATGGGTAGTAAATTCAAATAAAATGAATGGGTTGAGCAGCCTTGGTCTAAAAGGGACGGGATGGGGTATTGTTACGGGATGAGAAAGGCGTGGGTTGAATTGGTTGGTTAAAGGACTCGGCCAAGGGAGTTAACCCTTTTGGGGTTAAAGATAGGCTGGGCAAGTCTAAAAGGGCTGGGAACTTAAAACTAAAGATGTCAATTGGGTCGGGCTGAGCCGGCCTGGTCCAAGCCCATCGAGTCTTGCTCATCAACGGGCCGTGCCTAGAATCTATCGGGCCTGGTAAAACACAGTAATACAGAAAAAGCAAATCTTGATAAACACCATCACTAAAGAATTACTGAGGGCTGCATTATTGGTACCAACTCAGATCTGAAGAAAGAAGCAATGGACGAATTGGAATTTGGAGTAGAGAACGGAAGTGGCGATTATAGATGATAGATCCAAAGCTAACAGAGCTGTAGAAGGGACGTTGGATTCTCGGGTAAGGTCGACGACGCCGTTGCGAAATTAGGAGTCAGCGACAAGGGTGAGGCTGCAGAGAGAGAGAGAGAGAGAGAGAGAGAGAGTAAAAGAGGGGAAGTCGAAGGTGATATTTTGGGTAGATTTCCCGATGGGTATTGTGACTTGTGAGAATTTGACGAGGTCTGGGGATGACATGGGAGAATGGGAGTCGGGAGATAGCCGATAACGGCGATATGGCAGCAGCAGTACGCAGGGTTCCTTTTTTACGTTTTAGGTTTTAGTTTTTAATTGTCTGATTTCTCTTCTTTTTTTAAATTACGTTTGACTTGTGACTTTGTGAGTTGTGACTTGTCAATTGTTATCTGTGATCGGGCCGGGTTTTTTGGGTTTGGCCTAAGTGCAATTGCAATTAGCGAGCTTGTCGTGCTGGGCCAAAAAGGCCCTGGTTTTTTTGGGCCTTAAAATTTGAAGCCCAGACCTATGAAAAATAGGGTGGGCCAGACTTAATTTTTACAGCTCTTAAAACCCAAAGACAGGCTTTGATTGAGAAAAATGGTGTGTGCTGCTAGATTGGAAGGAAGGATGTTGCATGGGGTTTGCATGGTTCAGTGGGTCAGTGGGTGTGTGAACTCAAGAAGGGACAGCCGGGTAGGAAAGGTCAGTAAGGCCAGCAACAACAATCCCACGGCATGAAGACTCTTCCAGTAAAAGAGTTAGATTAGTTTTACTTGTTTTGATTTTATTAAAGGACTAGAAGATAGTTTTTCTGCTTTCCTAGTTAGATTAAAAGATTGCATTTAGTTTCCTAGAAGGTTAGGATTTCTTGTTTTAGTATAAAATAGGATTTAATTCTTGTATTTCAGTTGGTTATGCATTGAGAAAAGTAATAGAAAAACGAGCAAGTTTTGTTCAAGCTCTTCGCGTGTTCTTCTTTCTTAAAGGCTAGAAAGAGATCACAAAGGTGTTTTAGTGAATCCTAACCGGTGATCTTATCATCGACGCCCATTCCGCCACTATCCTTTTTCTTTGTGTTGGTTCGAATTCGTTGGGACTGTTTGAGTAACTTCGGGACAGCTTGTTGCTGTTTATATTTGCCTTGGACAGTTTAGTTGTTGGTCAGGATTTTTCGTAGCAAACTATCTTATTAATTTCCCAGCCCGCAAGCAATCTATCTTTGAGTGTTTAGTTCGTGAGTTCTTTGTGGGTTGTTTTGCAACAACTCAGACAGTTACTTGCAGTTCAGATTAGTAGTTCAGTTAGCCTTGTGTTTGGGTTGGATTTCACGCATCACCAAATCAACAAATCGAAGGTCCGACCCGGCAACGAAGTAGAGCTAGAGGAATGAGAGATCACTCCCGGCGACGAAGGTGATACGTCGTCCTTGTCGGTCCCAGTAGCCACAACCCAACATCCACTGGAACACTCGTGGACTTTCTGGTTCGACAACCCTTCCGCTAAGTCGGTCGTACAGAGATTGTAAATACAACTGATCAGTACCAAGCGGCTCGACACGGCGGCGCTGAATCTTCTTAGCCGAGGCGTGGAATGGGGTGCGCTCGATCTGGACGAGATCGGTGATTGTGTCTAAGTCTTCAAATGGAGAGATGAGATCGAAGATTAGAGCATCCACAATGGTGGATCTTTAAACTACTCTTCAAACAGCGTCGTTTTTGTTAAATTCACTTTTTCAAACAAAAAAGAATCCAACAATTACTCTCTATATTTCTCTAAAAACTTAAAATCTCTCAAATATCAACTAACAAACCTAATTACAAATATATTTTTCATCATTTTTATTTCTATTTTTCCACCACAATTTGATGAAATGTTTTATATTTTAAATTCATAAAATGTACTCCTTAAAGTGGGACAGATTCCTCGTTTGAAAATCAATTTTTTAAGAAAATGACACTTTTAATAGTTCATTAGTAATAAAATGACTATGTTATGCCTTAATTTTGAAAGTAAACTATTTCAGGTGAAACATCCAAAAGTGAAATAGTGAACTCTTTCTTAGGAATGAAGGAAGTAAATAAAATATGTATCTTTCTAGATCTATATTATTGATAAATAAAAATTTATGATGATGTAGTAACAAAAAGAATTCTTTTTTGGGATGTTTCAATTGCTTGCAACGAAAAAAAAGAGCATCAAGAAAAAAAAGTGATATATTCATTCTGTTTTGGGTAAAGAGTTCACTATTCAATTTTGAAATGTTTTAGTTAAAAAGTTCACTTTAAAAAATGAAGGCATACAAATATCATTTTATTACTAATAGATTACTAAAATGTCATTTTATTTAAAAAAAAAATTAACTTTCAAACGGGAACTCTTTGCTCAGAATGAATGATGTAATTAATTTTTAATAAAATAAATTTTAACATGATGAAATATTAATTGGAAAATACTAGTAACCTTGTTTGTTTTTGGAGAGAGATAAATGTTACTATTCAAGGTAAACAACTCTTCAAATTAGAAGAGTTATTTAGTTGATTTTAGAGATGGAGAGTTGGTTTGGACTCCCATTGTAGATTTAATTGGAGCTAAAAATCTCTAAAATGACTTTTAGAGAGTTTGTAATTGGTATTGTTGTGGTTGCTCTTAGGGATGGGGTTTAAGAGATTTAGAGTAAATCAAACTCGTTATGAACAGAAAATAAAGAGAGGAATGGGGTGATGGAAATGGGTTTTGGGGGGCAAAAATAGAGGTTTCGGGGCAACTCCAACCCAACCCCCGAATCTCCAAATTGGGTCCAAGTTTACACCAAATCTGATCCAACCCAACCCCCAAACATCTCCCCAATTTGAGAACATGAATAGTGTCACCCTAAATTTGAGGCAACACTATTCATCTAACCCCAAATTGGGGTTGATGGGACCCATTTCTTTTTAAAATAAAAAATTGATTTTTAAATACAAAAAATTATTCATAATTTATATTATGAATTTAAAAATATTTTAATTGATTAATAACTAATAATAGATATGTAATAAATATTAATAATGTAATTTTAAAAAAATGACATACAACTTGAAAATAAAAAATGGCATACAACTTAAAAATGAAAAATGACATACAACTTAAAAATAAAATATGGCATACAACTTGAAATTAAAAATGGCATACAACTTGAAAATAAAAATGATATATAACTTGAAAATAAAATATGACATACAAACTTAAACATATGACTGAAACTAAACTTAAAAGAAAAACTTTAAAACATTTAAATAACTTGTTAAAGTCAAGGATTCTGATGATCAAGTTAAAAGAAGGTGCTCAACCAGAACTATAGGGACTGAAGAGGATTATTCTGTTTCTGCTTCTAGTCCTAAACTATAGGGGTGTCGGGTGTCATTTCCTGATTGTTGCCAGCGTATCAGTCTTCATTAAGGGCAGTATAGTATTTTCTCCCCTTAGTGGCGATTAATTGGTTAGAGGCGTGTACATTAGTCTGCTATATATATTGTTGCTGGAGTATTGAGTTTGAAATTCAATTCCTATTCTTCCTTTATGGAAATAATTACCATTGATCAATAATACCTCTCTCTTCTTCTTCTTGTTCTTCCGATTCAAGAAACATATGAAATTCAATAATATCTTCACTTTCTAACATGGTATCGGGCGAGCAATTCGGATTCATATCTTTATGATGTCTATCTCTTGAAGTGCTCTTGGTTGATCTTCATCTTGAGGTTCTTTCATTCTCTCTCCCTTTTCTTACTCTATCTCATCATGACCAATAACAATCCTCTGCTAAAGAGGATTCGAAAAACACAAGAATCCACCGGCCAAACTTGATTACTATGACTTTTCGAAGCTGTTTTCAATTGCCTCCCAGTCATCCCCTTTATCTTCATCCCCATGATCATCCAGGGATGAATCTTGTCTCCGAACTTCTTACTGAAAACAATTTCTCACAATGGAAATTAGCTTTTACTATAGCACTTTCTGCCAAGAACAAACTTGGTATGATCAATGGGATTTTCAAGAAACCCCAGCCAGAATCCAAATATCTTGATGTCTGGGATAGATGCAATTCTATGGTGATATCATGGATCCTAAATTCGATGTCTCTGAAATTAGACAAAGTATTGTCTATTTTTCTTCCTCTTGTGAAATGTGGGAAGACCTCCTTGCTAGGTACTCCCAAAGTGATATTCCTAAATTGTATCAGATTAGGAAAACTATTGCTCTTTGCACACAAGGCACCCTTACAATCAATGCCTACTTTACTAAATTTAGGGGTCTTTGGGATGAGCTACAGAATCTTTTACCTATTCCCAATTGTTCTTGTGATTGTACCTGTGGAGCCTCCAAAATCCGTGAAGACTATGATCATGCCTACAAAATTACAGTTCTTGATGGGATGCGATTCCTATCTGATGTTAGAGGGCAGATTTTACGTATGATCCTCACCTTCTTTATCAAAAAGCTGTTTCTATGTTAATTCAAGAAGAGGGACAAAACGAGTGTGGTTATTCTTCAAACCAACAAGACTCTCCTATGATCATGCTTGGAAGATTCAACAACAACAATGCGAGGAAAGCAGATTCAACAAGAACACTCAGAACTCTGGCAAGAATGGAAATACTTCAAGAGGGAAATTCTTTTGTGATCACTGTCATGGGGACTCTCATACCAAGGACAAATGCTTCTTCTTGAATGGATTTCCAGACTGGCACCCTTTGTTTGGCACTAAACCAGATCCTTCCAAAATGCCTAAGAACAAAGCCAAGCGAAGTCTACAAATTACATGCGTGAACAACAATAGCGATCAATTCACAAAGGATCGGGTTGCTCAGCTGGCATGCTATGATCAATCCTAAAGTCAATTGTGGTGAAATTGACTCCCCTCTTGAAAATCCTCGAGCATATGGTGGTAACTCTAAACCCTTTCTTAACTATGTTAACTCTTTACGTTCATCTAACAGCCTTTCAAAAACTCAGGATTGGATTATTGACTCAGGAGCCTCAGATCACATAACTAACTGTCTATCTAACCTTCTTGATCCCATTCCCACACAATCTTTCATTCATTTGCCTAATGGAAAGAATTCTAAGATAACACATAAAGGCGTCGGACTTACAAAGGAAATTACTCTTCAAAATGTGTTCTTTGTTCCAGATTTTCAATTTAATCTTGTCTCTGGAAGCAAGCTTACACAAAGCACAAAGTATAATCTTGTTTTCTCTACTAATGCTTGTTTTCTTCAGGACCCTGTCAAGAACATTCTCAAGAAGATTGGTAAATTGTCAGAAGGCCTCTACAAACTGCAGACCACTTATCATAATGAAGAGACAAACATGAATACGGCACTTCTGAGATAACCTTTCTTTTAGTCAAAATAATAATGTTTACGTTCTTCCATCTGAAAATGTGTTTCATTATACCACTTTTCCTCTTGATCCTATGTACTTGTGGCACAAAAGACTGGGCCATCTACCTTTATATGCTATGAAGAATATTAAGTATCCATGCTCCTTAAATCTTAACAACTGCAATCAGCTTCACTGTGATATTTGTCATTTGGCTAGACAAACTAGACAACCTTTTAATCTTAGTACTTCTCATAGTTCTTCAGCCTTTGACCTTATTCACTGTGATGTATGGGGACCATATAGACATCATACACATGATGGATTCAATTCTTTCCTGACTATTGTAGATGATTACACTAGAGCAACTTGGATTATTCTCCTTAAAACCAAGTCTGTTGTCTGTCACTTAATACAGAATTTTATAACTATGATCAAGACTCAATTTAACAAAGATGTTAAAGAAGTCAGATCTGACAATGGCACAGAATTCTTTAACACTCAAATGAATTCCCTTCTTGACTCCCTAGGCATTATTCATCAAAGCACCTGTACTGAGACACCACAACAAAATGGTAGAGTTGAAAGAAAACACAGACACCTTTTGGAACTAGCAAGGGCCCTCAAATTTCAGTCCAACCTACCTATACATTTTTGGGGAGAATGTCTCCTTACAGCAACCTATCTTATTAACAGACTCCCTAACTCTGTATTGAAAATGAAAACTCCCTATGAAGCCCTTTATGGTTCTAAACCTGACTATAACCATCTCAAAACCTTTGGTTGTGCGTGTTATGCTTCCACTCAGCCCCTTGAGACAAGTTTATGCCTAGAGCTCAAAGTGTATATTTCTTGGATATGCTTACACCAAAAAGGCTTATAAATGCTATAATCTATCTACCAGAAAAACTTTCTTCAGTAGAGATGTCTCTTTCTGTGAAGATATTTTTCCCTTTAAACCTCACAATCAAACAGAAACCAGCAATAAAAACTTGTTTCCCAACACTGGTGTGCCCTCTATGACTGACAATGAAGAGGATCCATCTATCACTTCCACCTTTGACACTGACACCAAAAGTAAAATTAATGATCTTGATGAAAGTACAAATGATTTACCTAATGATAATTTTCCTGAATCATCTAGACCTATAAGAAACAAAACCATACCTGTAAAGTTTAAAGACTACACTGATCTTCCCTCTCATATCCAGTCTCACAATGCTAAAACTAAGTCTCCCTATCCTTTCAAGAATTATTGCAACTTTAATCAAGTTGCAACTGATTATATGAAATATTCCTGTAAAATATCAGCATTCTTGAACCACAAACCTATGAACAAGCTTCAAAGGACCCTTTATGGTGTAAAGCTATGCAAGAGGAGCTCAATGCCCTTGAAAACAACAAAACCTGGACCTTGGATTATCTACCCAAAAACAGGCATAAAGTTGGATCCAAATGGATCTTTAGAATTAAGTTTAATCCTGATGGAAGTGTAGATAAATACAAGGCTAGGTTAGTTGCTAAAGGGTTTACTCAGGTGGAAGGAAATGACTACTTTGAAACCTTTGCACCTGTAGCTAAAATGACATCCATCAGACTTCTCTTGTCTGTTGTTGCATCCAAGAAATGGGAAATTGTGCACATGGATGTCTCAAATGCCTTCTTACATGGAGACCTCAATGAAGAAATCTACATGGACCTACCACCTGGATATAATCATAATCTTCAATCTGATAAAGGTCCTGTTGTGTGTAAACTGCATAAATCTCTTTATGGCCTTAAACAGGCCCCTAGACAATGGTTTGAAAAGTTTTCTCATACTTTATGTGAATTTGGATTTATTCAATCTCCTAATGATCACACTTTGTTCACTAAGAAATCCAATGACCTCTTTGTTGTTATTCTAGTTTATGTTGATGATTTGCTAATTTCAGGAAACAACAAAGAACTCATCACTGAAGTGAAAGAATTTCTACATTCCAGATTCCCTGTAAAAGATCTGGGAAACCTCAAGTACTTCCTTGGACTTGAAATTGCCAGAAATTCTACAGGCATATGTCTACATCAAAGAAAGTATACAACTGACATCATTAAAGACTGTGGTCTTTTAAATGCAAAGCCTAAATTCACACCTATTGAGCAACATCACAAGCGGCCGACCAATCCACGGTACTCACTTAAGGAATCCTTTGCCTTCTGAGAAGACTTATAGGAAGGCTGATTTATCTAACCATCACAAGACCTGACATTTCCTATGCTGTGCACATTTTAAGTCAATTCATGGCAAAACCAACCACTGAGCATTGGAAAGCAGGTTTAAGGCTTGTTAAGTATCTCAAATATAAACCAGGTCAAGGTCTCTTTTATCCTTCAGACACTTCTCTAACCCTCACTGCCTACTGTGACTCAGATTGGGCTTCATGCCCTATTACCAGAAAATCTGTTAGTGGTTTCTGTGTATTCCTTGGTGGAGCTTTAATATCTTGGAAAAGCAAAAAACAACATACTGTTAGTAGATCATCAGCTGAAGCAGAATATAGAAGTATGGCCAACACATGCTGTGAGTTAGTCTGGATTGCAGCCATGCTCAAAGACTATCAGATCAATATTACTGAGCCAATTCCTCTTCATTGTGATAGCAAATCTGCTATATATATAGCTGCCAATCCAGTATATCATGAAAGAACAAAGCATATAGAAATTGACTGTCACATTGTCATGAATATGGTGCAACAAAAGCTGATTACAACTGAATACACTCCATCACATCTGCAAATAGCTGATATCTTTACTAAAGCCCTGCCAAGTGCTCAATTTTCTGATCTATTGAGCAAGTTGAAAGTAAAGAACCTTTTCTCCACTTCCAACTTGAGAGGGGGTGTTAAAGTCAAGGATTCTGATGATCAAGTTAAAAGAAGGTGCTCAACCAGAACTATAGGGACTGAAGAGGATTATTCTGTTTCTGCTTCTAGTCCTAAACTATAGGGGTGTCGGGTGTCATTTCCTGATTGTTGCCAGCGTATCAGTCTTCATTAAGGGCAGTATAGTATTTTCTCCCCCTTAGTGGCAGTTAATTCAGTTAGGCTGTGTACATTAGTCTGCTATATATATTGTTGCTGGAGTATTGAGTTTGAAATTCAATTCCTATTCTTCCTTTATGGAAATAATTACCATTGATCAATAATACCTCTCTCTTCTTCTTCTTGTTCTTCCGATTCAAGAAACATATGAAATTCAATAATATCTTCACTTTCTAACATAACTAAACCAGACAATGACTAATATTCCGGGAGATGAATTCTTGGTCCGCCAAAATAGCTGTTAAATTGATTTAAAACATCTGGATGAGCTTGAGATCCTTGCCCTACATCTTGAGATCCATGTCCAGCATATTGAGATCCTTGCTCAACATTTTGAATTCCATGTCCGTCATATTGAGATCTATTGAATTGAGATCCTTGCCCTACATCTTGAGATCCATGCCCGTCATATTAAGATCCTTCTCCTTCACTTGAAAACGATTTAAATCCTTCACTTTGACTTCTTTTTTACATAATCTTAATTTGTTCACAACGAAGAAATTCACGCATGATCGGATCGGCTATAGAAGTCAAATCTTTGAATAGAATTCTATTTTCTTCCCTTAATTTAAACATATCGTTACCAACCTTCAATTGCTTAACAAGTTCGTCATTCTGATTAATCATTTTTGACACTTGCTTTTCTTTTTTTTCTTTTTTCTTTTGCTTATTTCACCCCAATAGGCCGTATAGTTGAAATTTCACCGCTAACGTCATCGATGATATTAAGATTTTGTCGCGCTGTTGTCGAGGTATTTAGAGAGGAGTATCTACGATCTCCTAATGTTAATGATGTCTCAAGACTTCTCCATGTCGGTGAAAGTTGATGATTCCCTGGTATGTTGGGTAGCTTAGATTGTATGCACTGGAAGTGGAAAAATTGTCCAACGGCGTGGGCAGGACAATATGCTGGTCGTAGTGGAACTCCAACAATCATTCTGGAAGCTATAGCTGATTATAATCTCTGGATATGACATGCATATTTTGGTTTACCTGGATCTAAGAATGATATCAATGTATTGGAATCTTCTAACCTTTTTGGTAATCTTGCTCAAGGTATAGCTCCTCCTACTCATTATGTCATTCAAGGAAAAGAGTATAACATGGCTACTATTTAGCTGATGGCATATACCCAAAATGGGCTACACTTGTTCAAACTATCAATGATCCACGAGGTCCAAAGAAAAAATTATTTGCAATAAAACAAGAAGCATGTAGAAAAGATGTTGAGCGAGCATTTGGAGTGCTCAAATCATGATTTGTCATTATTACTGGATCTTCACGTTTTTGGAAAAAAAATGTTACGCACGACATAATGACTGCATGCATTATTATGCATAATATGATAATTGAAGATGAACGTGATGTAAATGCACCAATTGAAGAACGAGGTGAAGCGTCGGCTCCAAATGTTGAGGGAGTAGGAGATGATAACATTCGATTTCAAGAATTTCTTACTCGACATAGACAAATACATGATAAAGAGGCTCATCTTGCACTTCGGAATGCCTTAATTGATCATGGGCACAATTTTAGTAATAGTGAGAATTAAGCTAAAATAATATGTACTTTGAATTGAGTGTTGTTGTTGAATTTTTTTTCTTGATAGTTTTTAACATTTAAATAGATGTATTGTTTGCTTTATCATAATGTATGTGTTTGTATTTATCAAATGGTTTGTAATTTAAAATATATTAAATTACTAATTTTAATATATAATTAATTATATAAATAATATTATAAAAATAAACTTCTTAAATATAATAATTATTAATTGTATAATCATAATAATTACAATTTTAAATGTTATAGTAGAAAATCAAAACAGAATATGCTAATGAATATTCTTTAAATTTTGGTGTGAAGGATTGGAGTTGGAATAATGGATAGTGCTGAAACTGTCCTAACTTGGGGTAAGTTTGGACCCAAATTGGGGTTTTTTGGTTGGAGATGGTCTCAATGAGGTGCATGGAAGGAGTTAAGTGTTCGATGATTTCATATTTTCAGAATCGATTCACAGTTGATCGGTTGGTGAAACTTCTGTACCGATGCTTTTGTTTTTACTGATTTTTGATTTATGATTAAAATATAGCTACAAGACTGATTAACAGAAATTAAGTAATAAAAGAAAATTATATTTAAACTGGAAAATTAATTCCTGCCTTTGTATTGCGAAAGAAGCCTTTAAGTCTTTTTTCAAACCCTAAGGACTCTATTGAAAATTGTGGTATGAGGTAGGTTTGAAAAAGATTTATTTTAGTCCTTATCTCTTTTCTCTTCTCTTCTCTCTATCTCTACATATAAAAGTCAAATTAAGTTGTTTCTTACAAATTATTAGATGGATAAAAATAACAATTAATCAAATAAATTACCCAACATTTAATTAAAGACAAAACAAGTAAATTTACCATGACAAAAAAAAATGTTTGGACAAAAATAGCCTTAATCTCTCTGCATATAAAAGCCAATGTTGTTTTTTACAAATTAATAGATGGACAAAAATAATCATTCATCAAATAAATCACCCACCATTTAATTAAGGACAAAACAAGTAAATTTACCATGACAAAAAATAATGTTTAGATAAAAATAACCTTAAATATAATAAATCACTCACCATTAATTAAGGTCAATAAAGTAAATTTGTCATAGGCTAATTAATTTCATGAATAATTAAATAATAGTTTTATCCCTTGACTTGTACATATTTTAAAGTTACGTCCTACGCTTTTAATTCTATTTATTTCCGGGTTATTTTTGATATTCTTATCGGTTTCCCCAACT
>JABEVN020004466.1:0-13247 GCA_013146195.2 Codonopsis lanceolata | reverse complement strand
AAGGCGCATAGCAAGTCAACACACAATAGCACAACTATTACAAAAATTGTGTTTGAAAACACAACGTTTTATAACGAAGCGTTTTCAAAACACAATTTTTCTTGTAATACGTTTGGGAAACTATTTCAAAATATTATTTTCATAAATAAAATAGTTGTAAGCGTATCATATTTTTTAAGCGTTGAACATTTTTAAAGCGTTACGTTTTAAAATTCTCGCGATTGAAACACTTTATAAGAGAAAACATTGAAGGTTTCTTTTTCTAGTATTTTGGTCAAAACGCTCCACCAAACAAATACTTAATTATAAATTTTTAACTCCAAAATGACATTTGTTTAGAGTTGTCAAGGTGGGTTGGCGGGATGAGCTAACCCACAACCCAATTTAACCCGCCATTTAGCAGGGCATGACGAGTCAACCCAAAAAGTGGCGACCCTAAGAAATACCAACTCACCACCTTTTGGGTGTGGGCAGGCTAGCCCAACGAGCCTACCCCATTTAATTGCTCTCGGGGTGAACCAACCCACAACCTACTTAAACTCGCCATTTCAAGGCGAGATGAGCTTAATACCAATCCAATCCACCTCTTTTAGGTGGTAGAGTGGACTTCCCAACACACATTTTAAGTTTTGAAAAGCTCTACATTTGATAGATCTAGTTAAGATGACACAAATGAAGAAAGGTTATCCCATTTAGGCTCCTCGTTACCTCTTCCAAAAAATTGTGCCATATAATCCCCGTGTTTCAATATATATATATATATATATATATATATATATATATATATATATATATATATATATATATATATATATATATATATATATAAAGTTATTATTCCTTCTTAGGTCTTACTAAAATTGGTGTCTACTTTCAAATTTATTTAGATGTTAGTTTATGAAGAAAAAAAAAACTAAGTTTTCAATAATAGTAGATATTTATATATTTGATCAAAGTAGTCATAATAGTGTTTAAAATTTAACTTGATTTGTTGACTTCATTAAAATTTAGCATTGGCTCTCTAAACATAATGATGTGGGCTTTAATGGAGCCATAATATTTGTTTTAAAAAAACTACTTTCCTTATTAAGAATAAATTACAGATAACCCCCAAGGGTTGAGCTCCAATTACTCACTCAACTACTGAACTTAAGCAATGTGTCGGTGATGCAGCGAAAATAACAACAAAGGATTTTACCACGAAAAACCCTTTAAAATAAGGTTGAAACACGTCAAACCTTAACCTACCTAGAATCCACTAGAAAAAAATAACTGGAATCCATCAGATAAAATAGAAAACTCTCATTTTATTAAATAATCAATTAAATTCAGAATTTTAATGAAACATATTTTTATAGGACTAGTAATGCTTGGAAAACAAGTTAAAATCTCCTACAAAGTAGCCTAACCTATATAGTAACCTAATAAGACTTAAATTCATCACTTATATACCTAAATCTACTTCTAAACATAAAAATATTACCCTATTAAAATTAAATACGAAAATTACAATAAAATAAAAACTAATCTAATCTTGTCCTACATCAGTCACCCACTCTTGAAAAGAACTCGTCCTTCGAGTTCATACCAAAAACTTGAAATTGTCCATGCCAAACAAAGAGATATTTTGAGTAGTATAGCTTTTCATGCAACCTTGAATCTTCAAAATCCTTGAACAAATCTAAAATTGAAAAGGACTCAAAAACTCGAAAGAAACTATGAGAACTAAACAATAACTCTCTTGGCATAACGCGTGATCGTAGGCACGCCATAGTAGTCACATACTGCCGCATATCATCATCATCAAATAAATTTGCAACTCCAAAATCTCCTATATCCCCAAAATTAAGTTTCTCATAACTATCTCGCTCGAAAAATAATTGTTCAACATCATCATGCATGTTTCCAAACGCAAGCTCAAACAAATTTAAAATTTTCAAATCCAGGTCGCCTGTGAAAAAGGGGAGATCAGCCTTGATTTTCGGATACTGATTCAGTGCTCCTACAAACGATACCTCTTCTCCATCTGAATCCACTCCCCTGGCTGGCGGGTTACGAGGAGGGTTCACCTCGTTCCCTACAGGTTGGACGGCTGGAGCCGCCCCTGCCCGTTGCCTTGGGTTTGCACCATCCTGCTGATTCTGTACTACCATGTTATTCATATTAACTACCATGTCATTCATCGTCTGTTGTAGTTGCGTAAGAATGACCAGTATAGCAGTGTTGGTGTCATTGTTATTGTCATCGTTTGCCACCATCTTCATAGGATTTAACTCCGCTCTGATACCAACTGACGCAGCGAAAATAACAACAAGGACTCTTACCACGAGAAACCCTTTAAAATAAGGTTGAAACACGTCAAACCTTAACCTACCTAGAATCCACTATAAAGAAATAACTGGAATCCACTAGATAAAAGAGAAAACTCTCATTTTATTAAATAATCAATTAAATTCGGAATTACAATGAAGTCTATTTTTATAGGACTAGTAATGCTTGAAAAATAAGTTAAAATCTCATAAAAAGTAGCATAACCTATATAGTAACTTAATAAGACTTAAATTCATCACTTATGGCTTGTTTGCTAACCATTTTGTTTCTAATATTTTTGTTTTTATTTTTAATTTTTTGTGAAAATTAGAAATAGAAATACGTTTGACAACCATTTCTATTTCTGATAAACTAGAAACGTTTCTCATTATTCTCCAAAATTTAGAAATGAAAAAAAAATTATTTCTTTTTTAAGAGAAATGATTCTTTTTCGAAACTTAGAAGAGTCAAGGTCGATCAACATAAATAAGGTCTAGCCTTCGAACTATATATATATATATATATATATATGTATGTGTGTGTGTGTATTAGGCCTGACAATTACAACTATGAACTCGTTAACCCACTCGACCAAACCGAACCCGTTAATATTTTTGAATTGCACGTGTAACCTGTTTTGATCAAAAAATATTAATGGTCAGGTTAAAATGGGTCGAATCAATTACCCATTTTGACCTGATAGCTTTTACTCTATAAAATTATGAAATTTTGGGAGAAAAACTAGATTAAGACGAGCCTTCCCGTTTTAATACATCACCCGTTTAAATCAGTTTGATATTGAGGTTCTAATAAGTTTCAACCTATCACCCGTTCCAACTCAACCCAACGGATAAGAAGTTGTTTATCCACATTTTTTTTAATAGTAGATAAAATCATGTGAATTATTATTCTGCCCGTTCGAATTGGATATAATATACTATTATCAAAGTTGTAATGTGTTAATTTTTTTGAAAAATAATACTCCATCCGTCCCTTAATAATCGTCCTACTTGACCCGGCACACAGTTTAAGAAAAACAATTGACTTGATTATTTATATTGGTTTAATGTGTAGTTTCCTTTAAAACCTATGTGTATGTGGCTCATAATTAAAGTAGAGTGAAAAAGTAAGGGTAAAGTGGTAAAAATGATGTTCTAAAAAGGTAAGTTTCAAAGTGGACAATTATTTTGGGACGGACGAAAAAGGAAAGGAAGACGATAATTTAGAGACGGATGGAGTATAACTTTGTGAAAGGAAATAAAAATGTTTGTCAAAAATGATTAGCTTTTGTTTCTTTTTCATAATAAAAATAGAAACGTCTATCAAACTTGTTTTTGTTTCTTGTTCAAAATAAAAAAGAAATAGAAACAAAGTGAAACAGAAACATGTGAAATATAAAAAAGGAAATAGAAATGTTACCAAACACTACCTTATATACCTAAATCTACTTCTAAACATAAAAATATTACCTTATTAAAATTAAATAAGAAAATTACAATAAAATAAAAATACTTAAACTTAAAATTAAAACTAATCCAATCTTGTTCTACATCAGTCGGCCTCAACATAATATTTTATTTAATGGCACCTTTTGTTTAAGCGTTATCATTTGAATTGACGAAAAATGCTCATCAAGACACACGTGACCATCTTTAGATATTGTTTTTTAACCATGATGTCATTTTAATGTTTCAATAAACTATCTTACCCTAATTGCCTTAAAACCCTCTTTATAGTTTCTATGTTCGAAACCAAATAATTATTCATGGTTTCATCTCTAAATATCTCATATAGGAACAACAAAAAGGGAACTTATGACAACAAGGATAAGATAATCGACTAAAATACCAAAAATATAGTATGGTTTTAAAAAAAACATAAAGATGGCACGTGTATCTTAGCTGGGTATTTTCTGTCAACTCAAACGGTACTGTCAAAATAGAAAGTGTGATTAATAAAAAATGTTATAGTTGAGGGGTACATTGCTTCAATTAGAAGTTGAGGGGGATTTTTTTTGTAATTTACCCAAAAGTTAAAAGTAATAATATTCTTACAACTATTTTTAGCACTACCCTTACAACTATGTCTTTGCCAAAAAAACAATCTAGGTTAGTCGTAATTTGACAAAAGCATAGTGGTAAGGTTAATGGTAATGATGGTTGTGACAGCCCGACCCGGACCCCAATGCGAGATCCCGAGTCGTGCCGTCCAAATAGGCAAGATACAAGCATGCGCAAGTAGGATTATAAAATTCATGTGGCGCAACATCGCATACAAATAACAACTCGGCTACACTTGGCTGGAAAATAACTTAAAATAAACAAGTCATCGGCGACGTTACAGCCGGAACCCAACAACTACTCCTACAATTTTAACACATGCTTATAATAACCTCAACGGCCACAACATGCCGGAGACAACAACAACAATAATATTTAAAAGAGCTTTAGCGGAAGAAACTGTAGTGAACCATTAACATATAAACAAGCTCGACATATAAGTCGGCATACAAAAGATTATAAGTATCAAGTCATTAAGTTTACTACAACAACAAAACCCCAAAGTCAAGTCTAGATGACTTGCTTCCCAACGTCCTTGCCAAAATAAAAGTCTAGCTACAAAACCCAAAAGAACAACCTTCTAGCTCGCAACAACCAATGCGGGTAAGGCGAATCTAGCGTGAACCGTCTCCTCGGCTCGGATCTAAGGAAAACAAAACAAACAGATAGGGTAAGTCGAAAGACTTAGTAAGTTACTAAAAATGCATGTTCATGTTATAGCATGACATTTATCACAATTATGGCTCATGTTCTTCATATAGCACTTAGCACATTATTCATATAAGTGTGGAAAATAAATCATACAAGTAGGATATGATAAAGGCACGGCCGCTTCGTAGCTCCTGCAAAAAGAGTTTGTTAACCCAATATCGTGACTACGATGCTCGTGACTTCGCATCGATATACCGAACTCCGCCGGCTAATAGCAGCCTGTGACGCACGTATTGTTACGGCAAAGGGGCTACTTCCCCATTGCGGCCTACAATGGAGGGGTGTGTGAGGTCCCAGGTACGGCGATCCATAGCGAGCACGAATCTCTCAATTCGTGAAGGCGATGCATCGTCCTACCCTGACATAAAAATCAAACCAAATAGTGCCAGCTGGACTTAATGCAATGCACAAGTAGATGTTTACTCGTCAAGACCAAATAATGATCGAATTCGACAAGAGCAAACTCGACCGACCAAGTAGGGTATTAATCTCTACAATAAATCATGTCAAGGCAATTAATTGCTCATAACCAAATAATCACAACGGGTTCAAATGCACATAATTAAGCTCAACTTAGACTTGAGTAAACCCGACCAAATGGTGTCCAAACTTCGTAGGGATTGAAATTAGAGTTTAACATGTTCAAATCTTCCCTAGAGTCGACTCCGTTGAGTTTTTACTAAAAATTCCAAATTTCGGTTATTTGAAGCTATGTGCTTCATAACTCAACCTAGGCCATTACTAAGCTCATCTAGGTCATAAATTCATCAAGGCATTATAATGTGATTCATATTCATCATAGGTTCCAATTTTGAGGATAGAACACATAACAACTTCACAACATATCATGTAGGCTTAAATTAGGGCATTCTCATATAGCACTTCTTCAAGCAACACATATAATACATGTTTCTAACATGTTCATAATCTTAAATAGACAAGATGAAAGAGTATTATAAACTTTGATAAACAAGAATTCATCCTATACATGTTTCTAACAAGCTCATTCTTTCAAAACACAAGATGAAGGTATAAGAAGCAATTATGTGTCCTCATTGACCTCATACATCATAAGCTTTGTTTCCTTAGGGTCAATGAGAACTAAAAAGAAAAAGAAGAGAAGTAACTTACTTGTATTCTACACCCAAGAAAGCAAGGAAGAAAACTATTCGGTTGAAAGTGATCTACTCTTCAAGCTCTACTCTTCTATGGTGGTGGCTTGAGCAAATGGAGAAGGAGTGAAGGAGGACCAAGATGAGAGCTTCAAGAAGCCATGGGAGAGCTTGAGGGAAAGGAAATCCCGTTTTTAGAGAGTGAGGGTGAGAAATGAGAGTCAAACTCTCAGATTGTGGCTTAAATTGGTTTAAAAACTGAGTGGGACAAGTGTCATGACATTGTGGTCTCTTTAAATCTGATTTTTGTGGCTTAATTGATCACTAAAGCCCTCTTAATCCACCCTTAAAGCTTGTTAGAGATATTAGGTGTTGATTCCTATTTCTAGATTTGGTTGAGTCATCCCCTGATTCTATTGTACAGTGGCTAAAAGGTCTACGTACCGATTAGTGTGGCAACTGTCTTAGAATCAATTTGTCTAGAACTGTTTAAGTGTTAGTCTAGGCGCGGTTTTGCAAAGCTTCTACAGCAGCCTTGAAGGAACAGCAGACTTTGAAGTCTGCTCAATGCCGAACAGTCAAGTTAAGCCAATTCATGATATTATGACACGTGGACACCTATTCAGATATTTTCGAAAAATATCTAATCTTTATATCTTCATCGAATTTCATTTTCAAGAAGTCAACTCTTCATGATGACAACTGTCCAGACTGTCTCTGAATCCTGAAGACTGAAGATATTACCCGTTTTGGCTAAGAAGACTTTCCAAGCTGCAGAACCTGCAATCTGAAACTTTACTCGAATTGGGAATGTCTTCTCTGCACACTGCATCTCTGATGACTGCGGCTGTTACATCTTCCAAAGCGCCGAATTGCATTCAATGCAATTAAACGTTGGACACAGTTTACCCTGCATCAATCCAACGGTCAAAAGATCTCTTCCTAGTATTTATTCAAGTCTTGAAGATCTGAAGAACAACTCTTGCGCATAAAAACTCTCAAGCTTCATCTTCATCACTCAAGCATTCAAGAGATCAAAAGGACAAAGACTAACACTTCACCAAACTTTCTGAAGCTGCAGATCTGCCATCTTAAATTCGTTTTCAGCTTCATTTAGTTTGTCTTTAAACTGTTCTTTAATTCTGCACGTGAAGAGAACAATTAATCATTGATTGTCTCTCTCACCTTTATACACTTGGTTAAAAACTCATTTTGTACACGATCCATTAGAGATCTAAATCATAAACCTAGTGGATAAACAAGTGCACTTTTAAAATCCAAAGCTAACCACTTTGGTAGTGGATGTAGTACTATTCACAGTACGAACCACTTCAAATTCCCGTGTGCTGCTCAAACTGTTCATATTACTCTTATTAACTGCTTGTGCTTAACTGTTCCAGATTCTGCACTATCTTAACAGCATTCCTGATAATTCATAATCTATTTTGTTTCCGCTGCCTAAACACTTCTCTTAAACCTATTTAGAAAATCTTCAAGAAGTGTTCACGAAAAAAAGTTTTTAATAAAAACATAACTAGGCTATTCAACCCCCCCTTCTAGCCTAGATTGAGCCTATTTTGGGACCAACAATTGGTATCAGAGCTTAATTCTTTGAAAAATCATTTTTTCCAAGCTTTACCTCTTGAGAATAGATCCCATGGCTCACTATATGTTGCCTACTTCGAATACCAGCCACGTCCCAATATTGGACGAAGGACATTTCGAAGTATGGAAAGATAAGGTTATGAGATATATGAACTCTATTGACAATAGGTTGTGGCAATGTGTTCTAACAGGTCCTTATATTCCAATGAAACCCAACCTACTTGCTGAAGTAGCCAGTGGTCCTCCTGAGATACCTAAATCCATGAACGAATGGACAGACGAAGAAAGGAGGCTCGTTGAACTCGACAAGGCTATTCATATTATATCGGCTCAAATTCGACACAAGCACATATCAACAGATCATCGATGCAAAGCGCCAGGAAATGTGGGAAGCCTTGGTGGAATATCTTGAAGGAGATCTACCCACCAGAGACAACAGGAAGTACAACTATATTCAACAATTCGATTCATTCAGAAAAGATCCTAAGGAGACTCTACGGCAAGCCTACGACAGATTCTGTGAGGTAGTAAACAGTTGTTACTCTTTAGGAAAAGAATATAGTATTAAAGAAGTAAATATGAGATTTTTAGCTTCTTTAGGAAGTTTGTGGCATGTAAAAACCACTGCAATAAAAGAGTCCAAAGACTTGAACTCCATGCACCTCGAAGCTTGTATGAAGTTTAATGCCTATGAGCAAGAATTACTTCAAGCTCAAGAACAGGACAAACATTTTAAACTTCCTTCTTTTTCTGCTATCTCTCAGGAAATTCCTGCTCAAGAAAGTAAACCATCTACTTCTTCTTCAAATGAGAATGAAATTCTCTCTGACGAGCAATTTGCTATGTTCGTTAAGAAGTTTCAAAAGTTCTCAAGATTTAACAAAAGAAAGAAGCAAACCGGCAGACTTTCTAAAGAGGCGAAAACTCACACAATAATGAGTTAGTTTGCTACAAGTGAAACCCGGTCACTTTGCTTCTAAATGTCCTAAGCCTAAATATGAAGCCTATAAAAGGAGGCCTTCTAAATCATTTTCTAAACATAGAGGTCTTGGTCGGCCGAGGACTTAGAAGAAAACCATGTATCCACTTGGTTTGCGGATTCGACGAGGATGATAGTGATGACTCACTGACGAGCAGCACACATTTGCTGGTTGCTCTAGAGTCACCTCCCACCTATGACTCAGATAGTGAAGTTAAATACTCTCCTTTTCAAGCTAACATAGAACAATCTTCTGAAGAGCCTTCAAAAGAAGAAATCCTCAAGGATGCTCAAGACATGCTAGAGGAATTCAATGAATTTAGGAAGGCCTATGTTAAGTTAGCTAAAAGTCATGAGAATTTGAAGGCGAGAAATCCATGCCTTTGGAAGCCGAGTTAAAAACTCTCCATGGAGTCAGCGGGGAAAATATCAAGTTAAAAGAAGAGAACAAGTTTCTCAATGAAAAGGTTGCTTGTCTTATTGATCATGCCAAAGAGTTATCTGCTGAGAAAGAAGAGTTGCAAAAAACCATTAACTCATGGAATAACTCAACGGCAGTCTTTGATCAAATTCTTGGAGATCAGAAGCCCTCAACAGATAAATGCAGGCTAGGATTCTCTAATGACATCTACGGTGCAACCTCGAACAAGAAAATGAACATTTTACGGTGAATAGTAATATTCTGCACAATATCGAGAAACCTAACAAGGGTAAAGAAGGAATTGGTTATCTTGCTACTCCTTATAAATACCTAAGGTTCAAATTATCAAAACAAAAGCGATGAAGCTTTGAAAGCAAAGCAATCATCTGCTGGAGATAAATGCTTAAAGGAGGTGCAGACTTACAACGGCCCTCCACGGCACTTACGTAAAAGCAAAGGCTGCTGTTTCGGACTGAAAGTGCGCTCAAACCTATCGATTCATCAACGAGATTACTACGGATGGTGCTCTGCTAAACAGAATGTTGATACCAAGCTTAAAGGAAAAATGCATGAGGTATCAAAGTCTACTACCGCAGAACATTCTTACGCTAAAGCAAAGGCTGGCGTATCTGAGACTCAAGAAGCCTCATACAGAAGCCTCTAAGCCTGCTGTTAACAAGACTACTAACTCAAAAGCTGCTGTTAAGAAAAATGTTCAAAAACCTTCCAATATCCAGCATGATCATGTAGACTTCTGTAATTTTCATCACTGTACATTTTGTAAGTGTTTTGGCCACTTGGTCCATGAATGTCTGCTGAAATCCATCATGAAGCCTGCTGGATCCCCTATTCCAAAAATCAGGCAAGTATGGGTTCCAAAAATACGCTAACCATTTGGACCCATAAGAAAAATAAAAGGGGACCATGATTTTCTTACCCTTACATTTCAGATGTGCTTCATGGCTAATTCCAGTTCAGAAAAGAAAGATGTATGGTACCTAGATAGCGGCTGCTCAAGACACATGACCGGAGAATCCTGCCTTCTCTCTAATGTTTCTGAGCAGAAGGCCCTCCAGTCATCTTCAGAGACAATTCTAAAGGAAGAACGATTGGCTATGGATCCATCATTAGAGGAAATCTCTCAATCGGAAAAGTCTCTTTAGTAGAAGGCTTGAAACATAACCTTCTGAGTATTTCTCAATTCTGTGATAAAGGGCTTATCTGTCAATTCTCTTCAAACAGATGTGATATCAAAGATCCAGTCTCTTGCTCAATCTTGGTGTCTGGACATAGACAAGGGAATGTCTATGTGATAGATTTGAATGCCTACGGTAAAGCTGCTAATCTATGTCTTGTGGCAAACTCTGCTCAAGACAAAAATTTGTTTGTGGCATAAAAGACTTCGATCACTTGAACTTCAAATATCTGGCCAAGCTATCCAAAGAAGGTCTAGTTAAAGGATTGCCAAAGGTCTCTGCTGACCATGATCGTACGTGCAAAGCGTGTCAACTGGGAAAGCTCTCAAAAACATCCTTTAAAAGCAAACCAAGACTCTCAACGACACGACCTCTTCAACTGCTACACATGGATCTCTTCGGACCAGTCACTACTATTAGCTATGGTGGCTACAGATACACGCTAGTAGTAGTGGATGATTATACAAGATACACTTGGACAGAGATGATGTCTTCCAAAGATCACACATACGATCTTCTTACAACACTATTCAGAAGATTGCAAACGCAAAAACTCGATGAAATCAGTGACGTTCGATCAGACAATGGTACTGAGTTCACCAACAATGGAATAGCAAAGTACTGTGATGATCACGGTATTGGTCACAACTTCTCTGCTGTAAGAACACCGCAGCAAAACGGCGTTGCTGCTGAAAGGAAAAACAGAACACTTATCGAAGCTGCTAAAACTATGCTTGCTGAAGCAAAGTTGCCCAAACACTTCTGGGCAGAAGCCGTCAACACAGCCTGCTTCACTCAGAACAGATCATTGATCAACAAATTTCACGGTAAAACACCCTACGAACTTTGGAGAGGTACCTCCAAATCATCAACCTCTCATATACCTAATCCTTCACCAGCAACTCAATCAAATATTCCTGACCATCACTTCTTAACAAACGGGTCACCAGAAGACTTCAACCCTGCTCAAGAAAACTCTATTCCAGAACCCCTTGTTTCTGAATCTGAAAATCCTATTCCTCAACTCACCTATGAACCAAATTCTGAACCAAACTCTCATCAAGACACAGCTGATCTTCCTTCTAGCCCTCCTTCTGAACCTTGTCATGAAGATACAGCAGCAACTCATCATATTCCTGCTGTCACTAGAACATGTAAAGACCATCCAATCTCTCAAATCATTGGTGACATTCATGTTGGAGTTCGCACTCGAAGATCCTCCAAGAATGAATGTATGTTCTGTGCCGCATTCGTTTCAGAAGAAGAGCCAAAGAAGATCGAAGAAGCTCTTCAAGATCCAAGTTGGCTGGAAGCCATGCAAGAAGAACTTCAACAATTTGAACGATGCCAAGTATGGAAGCTAGTCCCAAAGCCTGCTGATCATACTGTCATTGGCACAAAATGGGTGTTCAGAAATAAGAAGGATGAGGATGGGAACATAGTTAGAAACAAAGCAAGACTTGTTGCACAAGGATATCGCCAAGAAGAAGGTATCGACTATGATGAAACATTCGCTCCTGTAGCAAGATTGGAAGCTATCAGAATCTTCTTAGCCTATGCTACATACAAGGACTTTGTGCTGTACCAAATGGATGTCAAGAGCGCATTTCTTAATGGTGATCTTCAAGAAACGGTCTACGTTGCTCAACCTCCAGGCTTTGTAGAGAAAGGGAAAGAAACTCATGTTTACAAGCTTAAGAAGGCTCTCTATGGTCTTAAGCAAGCTCCTCGAGCCTGGTATGAAACCTTATCCAAATTCTTGATAGAACAAGGATTTACGCGAGGGAAGATTGACACCACTCTCTTCATTCTCAAGCACAAAGGACATTCTCTGCTGGTACAAATTTACGTTGATGATATCATTTTCGGATCCACCAATGAGAAGCTGTGTAAGCGATTTGAAACGCTTATGACTGGCAAGTTTCAAATGAGTATGATGGGAGAACTCACATTCTTCTTGGGTCTTCAAATTCAACAGTCCAATAAAGGAATATTCATCAGCCAATCCAAGTATGCTAAAGATCTTGTCAAAAAGTTCGGATTGGAAACAGCAAACACATTTGATACACCAATGGCTGCTAAATGCAAACTTACAAAGGACTTACAAGGAAAGAAAGTTGATATCACCCACTATAGGGGGATAATCGGATCTCTGCTCTACCTCACCGCCAGCAGACCTGACATAGTGTATGCTGTTGGGGTGTGTGCTAGATTTCAAGCAGACCCTCGTGAGTCACATCTTCTTGCAGCCAAAAGAATCATTAAATACGTATCAGATACCACCAACTTAGGTATCTGGTATCCAAGGGAATCCTCTTTCAACTTGGTTGGATACTCGACGCGCAGACTATGTCGGGCTGCCGATTGACGTAAAAAGCACTAGTGGAACTTGTCAATTTCTAGAGCACGCACTTGTCTCTTGGGAAGCAAGAAACAAGCATCCGCTTCAAATTCCACCATCGAAGGTATACATAGTCCGCCGGTAGTCGCCGCCAACCGCTTTGGATCAAACAACAGTTGGTGGACTACGACATCAAAGTAGCAGACTGCCCAATCATGTGTGATAACACCTCAGCAATCTCTATCACATACAATCCCGTGATGCACTCCAAAACGAAGCATATCGATGTTCGATATCATTTTCTAAGGGACAATGTAGAAAAGAGAAACATTAGCATGAAGTATATTTCAATCGACACCATCAACTGCATACATCTTCACCAAGCTCTAGAAAGCATGTGTTTGCTTATCTTAGGGGAGCTTGGTATGCTTGACCCAACCGCTTAAATTTAATTAATATTTTAATATTAAAATTAACTTTTCATTATAAAGTTTTTTGAAATTTCAAAATTA
>JABEVN020004465.1:0-13250 GCA_013146195.2 Codonopsis lanceolata | reverse complement strand
ATGCCGATTTATCATTACTAGATTTTTGCTTGAAAGGATTCTTCAATGCGTCCCTGGAGTCGTGCTCCAGAGTCAATTGTCTTTTGCAAGGCAATTTTTCTAGGTCAAGTCCTTTGATGTGCTCGGAGTAGACAATCAATTTTGTCATAAAGGAATTTGTTTTCCTTCCTTCCTTGATACTTTGTTGACAGCCTATTGAGAGTTTGAATCTCACCCATCATAGATTTCTCAAATGTAAGTTTCTCACGCTCTTACGCTTTAACATAGGCTACTTTAAAGGAATTAAATCTTCAAGCATATCCCGATTATCCTCGAGTAGTTCTTCCCTTACAAGTCACACGTTGGTTTCATTTTTGTCCAAAAGACTAGGTGAAACTACAACTTCATTTTCAGTCATAGGTAGACTAATCATGAGCTATTACATATGTTAGCTTGCTCACATCTTCCTCCTCCTCTTAATCGGGCCGCCTCAAACCATGTAGCAACCTCAAGCTTGTCTTCTATGTCTTCACCAACATACTCCTTGTTTTTGAAATTTTCTAAAAGAGGGTTTTCTGTGATCTTCAAATTTTGGCTTAGACATTTTGAGGCAAAATGACCAAAGTTTCAGCTCTTATAACACACAAGCTCTTCTAGATGAGCTTTCACCATTCTTCCTAAAAAGGTTGTTGGTGTGTGTTCTTTCTTCCATATTTTAAAATTTTGAAAAACTTTACAAACATGGCAAATTGCTCATCGAGAAGAAAATCATTTTGAAGAAGCCAGAAGGTTTGGTTTCAACTGTGATTTCTTCTTGGACCATGGTGAGCAAAGACACGAGCTTCTGAACTGCTTGTCTTGCTCTAGAGCTTGATTAACTTCAAGTTCATAAACCTTCAAACTTAGTAGAGACTACGAAGAGTCATCGTTTAAGTTCTTGGATTCTTTCATAGCCGTGGTCTTAACATGCCATAAGCTACCTAGAGAGCCTAAAAACATCATGTTCATTTCCTTTTTGTCATACGTTTACCTAGAGAAAAGCAACTATTAATTACCTCAGAAGCGATCGTATGCTTGTCTCAAGGTTTCCTTAGGATCCTTTTTGAAAGAATCAAAGCTACTGGATATATGTATATTTTACATTTATCTCTTGTGTCTTGGTCTCCTTCAAGTATTCCACAAGAGCTTCCTACATCTCTTTTGGTGCGGTTGTACATCGAATCACTTGGTATGTGCTTGTGTCTAGAGAGCTGGTGATTATGTTGATTGCTTTACCTTGTCAAGCTCTACCGACTTTCTATCATCCTCTGTCCATTCAGATTCTTCTTTAGGTACTTCGGGATTCCCAGCAAATGGAGGCTAGAAGATTAGCCTTCATTGGTACATGTTGACTGCAAGGTAACACATTTCCATAATCTGTTGTCAATAGAGTTCATAAATCTCATTCCTTTATCCTTCCATACATCAAAATGTCCTTCGTCCAATATTGGGACGTGGTTAGCATTAGATGTAGGCAGCATGTAGTGTTTGTGCCATTATATCGTATCTCTCAAGAGTTTAATCTTGGAAAAACTTGTTTTCAAAGAGTAAGGCTCTGATACCAATTGTGGGTCCCAATGGGCACAATAATAAGCTAGAAGGGGGGGTTGAATAGCTTATTAAACACTTAAAACTTTTTGGTAAATACTTTGAAAGATACTTGCAATCTATTGAAAAGATTCAAGTAGCGGAAGACCTTCAAAGTAGTTGTTTGTGTCTGCCGATAAGGACTACTAGGAGACCTTTACAAGTTACTTAAGTTCACTCAGAAATGGATAAAGATAATCAAAGTAATTATGCGGTTCAAATATCGGACAAGCGATGAAGGAATAACACAAGTATTTTGAGATGGTTCACACTATAATGAGTGCTACGTCCACCACCAAGCGATCAACCTTGGATTTAAATTGTGCACTATGTTTTCCACTAGATCAATTACAAAGAATATCCCTAATGGATCGTGTACAAAATATTGACTTGTGTTTGGGGTCTAGGGAATTAAATATCTGTAAATACAGGATATTTAATTGCAAATATAGTTAATGAAATTAAACAACAAGAAGATAAAACAATAAGTGTTGATGAGCAGCTTCTTGTTGTTGACAAGGACTTGTAGATCTGTTGAGGATCTCTTGATTGCACTAAGTTGAAAGACTTGGAGTTATGAAGTTTCAGAGCAATCCTTTAAGTGTTCGATTGATTCTGTACAGTGCTGTTATTTCCAGTCTTCAATGGCAGCATTTATAGCAGGTGCACTTCAAAAGATCCGTTGGAGAAGACGAATACTTCGACTCTTTTCATCAATGCATTAAATGCATGGGGCTGTCGATAAGGAATTTCGTCTTCACGAGATATCTAGAGCAGGAATGATTTACGAGATCTTCAAAGGTGGGCGATTTAGGTGTCGAATCGAGAGTTGTTGCGTAAAACTAGGGGGATGCGCTTTTCATGCTTTCACTGCATTCGGGCGAAAAGTCTTCTGCTTTTGAAAGTTGCTTTCGGCGGCTTGACATGTCGAGGAATGTCTTGGATTAATTCAAATAAAGATGTAGAATAAGTTTGAATTAATCCAATGAGTCATTCTTTGGATTGGACACGTCATAAGAGACCAGTGGACACAAGGTCCGTTCTTAAGCTTTAGCGAGTCTCCTAGGTAAAAGGCGTGAAGAGGTCTTCCGCCGAACTTTGTGAGAGTCCTATAAAAACTATACTAGGCAAAGTTCTATACACAGTTGCCACGCTAATCGATACGTAACCTGATTAGCCACTGAAGTATAAAACTAATGTAATGAATTGAACAGATATAAATCTAACATAAGAATCAACAAGTAGTGAATCACATTCCAGCTATTACAAGAACATGTAAAGATCACCAAATTTCTCAAATCATTGGTGACATTCATGTAGGAGTACGGACTAGAAGATCTTCTAGAAATGAATACATGTTATGTGTTGTATTTGTCTCAAAAGATGAACCGAAGAAGATTGATGATGCGTTACAAGACCCAAGTTGTCTAGAAGTTATGCAAGAGGAACTTCATCAATTTGAAAGATGTCTAGTATGGAAGCTAGTCCTAAGACCAGCTGATCACACCATCATTGGCACAAAATGGGTATTTAAAAACAAGAAGGACGAAGATGGCAACATCATAAGAAACAAAGCCAGACTCGTTGCACAAGGATATCGACAGAAGAAGGAATCGACTACGATGAAACCTTTGCTCTAGTAGCAAGGTTAGAGGCTATCAGAATCCTCTTAGCCTATGCTACATACAAGGACTTTGTGCTATATCAAATAGATCTCAAGAGTGCTTTCCACAATAGTGATCTTCAAGAAACAGTCTATGTCACTCAACCTCCAGGTTTCGTGGAAAAAGGGAAAAAGACACATGTCAACAAGCTTAAGAAAGCCCTCTATGGTCTTTAGCAAGAACCATGTGCCTGGTACGAAACATTATCCAAGTTCTTAATAGAACAATGATTTGTACGAGGAAAGATCGACGCTACTCTCTTCATTCTCAAGCATAAAGGTCATTCGCTATTGGTGCAAATATACGTCGATGATATCATCTTTGGCTCTACAAATGATTATTTATCTTAGGTTAGATTAGGGGTGTCAATCTGAGTCGCCAAACCACCAAGACGAGTCGAACCAAGTCGAATCATACAGTTTGGTTTGGTTTTGGGTGCTATACGGTTCGGCTCGGTTTGAAATTTTGGAAAGTGGAACGGTTTGGTTTGGTTTACGGCTTGACATGCCGAGTCAAGTCAAACCGAACCGAACCAAACCATTTTGAGCTGAACCACCAAGTCGAACCATCGAACCGAATCACCAAGTCGAACCACCGAGCCAAACAACAAATTCTTTAAAATTCCTAACCTTTATACTTTAGTAGTCTTATACTATTAATATTTTTATACTATATTAACTATTAGGCTAATATTCTACTCCATATTTAGGAATTTGCCTTTAGATTTTTTGAATTTACATAAACGTTTTAAATATCATGTACGTTATTGTATTTTTATTATATATTTTAAATATTAACATAGACTACATTTACCACTGCCTCGTTCCCGCAAATCAAGAACATTGTTAGATCAAGATCAAGATCTACAAGTGTGAGTGCCTCGTTTCGCACCTTCTACCGCTACTGAAAAGTGGGAGGTTTCAAAACTTAAAGCGTATGGAATACCTATATTAAGGAATAAACAGAGAAAAACTAAATATACCAGAATGTAGGGGTTCGGAGGCTAAGTTACGAGTTAGGAAGAAGTTAGGCATCCAACTCACCCTTTCGGTCTCAGAATGGGTTTTTAAACTAAATATGTTATTTTTATTTATTTAATCTAAATAAACTGTTTATATATATATATATATATATATATATATATATATAATTTGCAACAGCTATATTTTAAAGTTGTCCTAAAAGCTTATATAAAATAGACTATAGTAACGACTTATTTGGATGGCGTGACGGTTGTGTTTGTTTCTTTCCACCTCTCAATCCGAACAGAACAACTGCTTGTATTTATTGATTTTGCGTTGATGTCGTGTCTGAAATTGGGCTGAGTAACGGTTGTGTTGGTAGCGTTTTGGAACTGGGTTTAAGGTGAGAACTTAATCGGGTAACTAGGTTTATCTTTGAATGGTGGGCATAATTGTATATAAAGGATGGATTTTGGCAGCTTAACAACACTCAGAAAATTCTCACTATAAACTCTATGCTGATTTCTCTGCCTAAAAAAAATTGCCTCTTTTTGCACTAGGCGGAGCCTTGTATTTATAGGCTGAGGAATCTTAACCGTGAAAGTAAGCAACAGATATTTTGTGTTTGTGTTTGAATTTGTTGTACTCTGCGCTGAAAAGGTTTTACCAAAGAAGGAAAAATTACACGGAAAAAACAGAAATGGGCGCTACCTTCAAGCGCATAGTACAAGATGGTGAAGCACAAGAAGAAAATCACAAATGCTAGCGGTGTCCCTCCTCTCACCTATAAATAGAGGTGCCCGACTTCACTTTCAGGGACAACAAAAACACTACTAGAAAAATGACCTTTAGTGACGGAATTTTCCGTCGCTAAAGGCAAAATTCCGTCGCTAATGGACCCCAGCGACGGAATTTTTCCGTCGCTAGTCCGTCGCTGATCTGGCGTTGCTGATGTCCGACGGACCGATTTCCGTCGCTAAAGGTAGCCTTTAGCGACGAAAATTTCTGTCGCTAAAGGCTTTTTAAAATTAATTAAAATTGAATTTCAGGGACGGAATTTTCCGTCGCTAAAGGCTGTTTAAAATTAATTAAAATTGAATTTCAGCGACGGAATTTTTCGTCGCTAAAGGCTTTTTGAAATTAATTAAAATTGAATTTCAGGGATGAAATTTTCCGTCGCTAAAAGCTTTTTAAAATTAAATAAAATTGAATTTCAGCGACGGAAATTTCCGTCGCTAAAGGCTTTTTAAAATTAATTAAATTTGAATTTCAGCGACGGAATTTTCCGTCGCTAAAGGCGTTTAAAAATTAATTAAATTTAAATTTCAACGACGGAAAATTCCGTCACTAAAGGCTTTTAAAAATTAATTAAATTTGAATTTCAGCGACGAAAAATTCCGTCGCTAATAATGTAAAAAAAAATTTAAAAACCCCAAAAAAACTATTATTATAAATTTTTGTACCTGATAATATAACAATTAATACAAAACTGAAGATACAAAATAAACAATAATATAAAACCAATTTTAAAACATCAAACTGTAAATGTTATTACAACAATCCATGTATATTATACATAACAATTAATACCAAAAACTTGTTTCTAAAGTTAACTTGTAAATTTAAACTTGTACAAATCCATGTAAACTATATCTAATAAAAAAAACTAAAAATAAAATTTAAAAAATCCTACGACATGAGTATCAAAAAAAACTTCATCTTCACTAACAATCGCCTAGAAAACTGTCAAGTAAAATTACTATTTTGATTAAAAATCAACAAGAAAAAGTAAGTCATTGTTTTCATATGATCAAACAAAAAGCTTTAGAAGCTTACCATAGGAATACATTTATGGCATAATCATAATTTCTTTGCTTTTTTTGCTGGATGAACCTAAACATGTACAAGTTATCCAAAATCAATTAGTTAATAATAATAACAAAAATTGTCCAACCCTATTTCCCCCACCCCCAATATGAGTATTAAACCAGAGGAATGGAAAGAGAAGAAATGGAATAAATGTTGCTTGAAAGTAAGCACGTTCGGTTTCAAAGTCCCCACGTACAGTTATGTTGTTCGGTTTCAAAGTCAATTAAACTACAACCATGGATTTCATAGCATCAACATGGCTACCTAGCTAACAAGCGTACATAAATCGATGTTTAAACATTAATACACTAAATTTACACTAACACCCCCTTTGTTTCTTACCATTTACACTAACACCCCCCCTAAACATACATACAATTATCTTTTTTGATTTCAAAGTCAACTAAACTACAACCATGGATTTCATAGTATCAACATGGCTACCCAGCTAACAAACATATATAAATTGATGTTTAAACATTAATACACTAAATGTACACTAACACCCCCTAGCATTACATAGTTATGTTGTTCACCATGGATTTCATAGCATCAACATGGCTACCCATCTAACGCGTACATAAATCGATGTTTAAACATTAATACACTAAATTTACACTAACACCGTTTATTTCTTACTATTTACACTAACACCCCCCTAAACATACATACAATTATGTTGTTCGGTTTCAAAGTCAAGTAAACTAAGACCATGGATTTCATAGCATCAACATGACTACCCAACTAACAAACGTACATAAACCGATGTTTAAGCATTAATACACTAAATTTATACTAACACCCCTTTAATTCTTACCATTTACACTAACACCCCTCAACGTACATACAATTATCTTTTTTGGTTTCAAAGTCAATTAAACTACAACCATGGATTTCATAACATCAACATGGCTACCCAGCTAACAAACGTATATAAATCGATGTTTAAGCATTAATACACTAAATTTACACTAACACCCTTTTATTTCTTACTATTTACACTAACACCCCCCAAACTTACATAAAGTTATCTTTTTTTTGTTTCAAAGTCAATTAAACTAAAACCATGGATTTCATAGCATCAACATGGCTACCCAGCTAACAAACGTACATAAATCGATGTTTAAACATTAATACATTAAATTTACACTAGCATACGTACCATACAAACTAACATGTATATTTCATGTATATTTCATCTACAATATAAAAATAGAATTATAACATTTTAATTACAAACTAACATTTAATAAAAATAAAAAATATTAAGACCTTTAGGTTTAGGGGTGGGGTGGGGTTGGGGGTAGGGGTGAGGATAAGGTGGGGGGGTGGGGTTGGGGATGGGGATGGGGTTGGGGTTGGGGGTGGGGGTGGGGGGGGGGGTGGGGTTGGGGTTGGGGTTGGGTTTAGGGTTAAGTTTAGGGTTAGTGTTAATGTTATGGTTTAGGTTTAAGGTTAGTGTTACGAATTAGGTTTATGGTTTAGGTTTAGGTTCAGGTTCAGGTTTAGGTTTAGGTTTAGGTTTAGGTTTAGGTTTAGGTTAGGTTAGGTTTAGGGTTAGTTGGGAATTAGGTTTATGGTTTAGGTTTTAGGTTTAAGGTTCACGTTTTAGGGTTGGGGTGGGGGTAGGGGTGGGGTTGGGGGTGTGGTTGGGGTTGGGTTTAGGTTTAGGGATAGTGTTATGGTTTAGGTTTAGGTTTAGGTTTTTAGGTTTAAGGTTTGCGTTTAGGGTTAGGGTTGGGGTTGGGGTGGGGGTTGGGGGTGGGGTTGGGGGTGTGGTTTGGGGTTAGGTTTAGGTTTAGGGATAGTGTTATGGTTTAAGGTTTAAGGTTTAGGTTTTAGGGTTGGGGTTTAGGGTTGGGGTTGGGGTGGGGGTGGGGTGGGGTTGGGGGGTGTGGTTAGGGGTTAGGTTTAGGTTTAGGGATAGTGTTATGGTTTAGGTTTAGGTTTAGGTTTTAGGTTTAAGGTTAGGTTTAGGGTTAGGGTTGGGGGTTGGGGTTGGGGGTTGGGGGGTAGGGGTTGGGGTTGGGGGGGTGGGGTTGGGGGTGTGGTTGGGGGTTAGGGTTTAGGTTTAAGGATAGTGTTATGGTTTAGGTTTAAGGTTTAGGTTTTAGGGTTGGGGTTTAGGGTTGGGGTTAGGGTTGGGGTTGGGGTTAGGGGTTGGGGTTGGGGTTAAGGGGTTGGGGTTGGGGTTGGGGTTGGGGGTTGGGGTGGGGGTGGGGGTGGGGGGTGGGGTGGGGTTAGGGGGTGTGGTTGGGGTTAGGTTTAGGTTTAGGATTAGTGTTATAGGTTTAGGTTTAGGTTTAGGTTTAAGGTTTAGGTTTAGGTTTAGGGTTTGGGTTTAGGGTTGGGGTTGGGGTTGGGGTTGGGGTTGGGGTTGGGGGGTTGGGGTGGGGGGTGGGGGGTTGGGGGTTGGGGTTGGGGTTGGGGTTGGGGTTTAGGTTTAGGGATAGTATTATGATTTAGGTTTAGTTTTAGGTTTAGGGGTTTAAGGTTTAGGGTTTAGGGTTAGGGTTGGGGTTTAGGGTTGGGGTTGGGGTTGGGGTTGGGTGGGGTTGGGGTGGGGAGGGGGTGGGGTTGGGGTTGGGGTTGGGGTTGGGGTTGGGGTTGGGTTTAGGGTTAAGTTTAGGGTTAGTGTTAGTGTTAGTGTTATGGTTAAGGTTTAAGGTTAGTGTTACGAATTAGGTTTATGGTTTAGGTTTAGGTTCAGGTTTAGGTTTAGGTTTAGGTTTAGGTTTAAGGTTTAAGGTTTAAGGTTTACGTTTTAGGGTTGGGGTTGGGGTTGGGGTTGGGTTTAAGGTTAGGTATATGTTTAGTGTTATGGTTTAGTATTATGGTTTAGTATTATGGTTTAGGTTTAGGGTTTAGGTTTAGGGTTGGGGTTGGGGTTGGGGGTGGGTGTGGGGGTGGGGTTGGGGTTGGGAGTGGGGGTGGGGTTGGGGGTGGGGTTAAGGTTGGGGTGGGGATGGGGTTGGGGGTGGGGGTGGGGGTTGGGGTTGGGGTGCGGATGGGGTTGACTCTTCCTTGAGGTAACCTAGCTCTTTGACTCCTCTTAAATACAGGAATTGGTAAGTGAGGCTGCAATTTAGAAGAAGATTATGATAAGAGGCCAATTCCATTCCAGACCAAAAATCTAATAATCCGCAACATTACGGTTAAAAAAAGAGTTTCTAACCTATGCAATGGCATGAGAAATAAGTGGATAAGACAACTACAACTTCAACTAATAGGTCAATAAAGACACACTAGGATGGAAAGAAACAAAAGGACGCTAAAATTCTTTCAGTCCCGCTCCGAGGAAAGGCTAAAAAGAATCGGGAAAGGGCTATCAGTTCTGATTCTATTTTTGAACCTGATTCGGCGTCAAAAATCTGAACCAACAAATATGTTCCAGCAATTTGAACAGCCCCAAACCCGTCGCAAACCTGCTCAAATGTACTCCAACTTCAGCCACGAGCCTGCTCAATAGTCCTTGCTAAAACAGCCCTTAATCTAGCTTGTAACACATACCCCGTTAGTGCCTCCCTTCTACGATAATTGATTTCAGCAAGTATGATGCTAGTTGGATGATGATGATAATGAACCCAGAAAATAAAAAGGTTAGAACTGAAGCACACCAGAACAGTATGGATCTGTCATTATTAAAATGACACCAACTATTTCACAGAAATGCTACTTAACATGTATATTGCTCAGAGACAATTGGTGATAGAAATAAAATAAACTAACAGGTTTGTTGTTCTATAGAAATTTCTAGAGCTTTTCCTACAAATAACATGCAACAGTTTGACACGCAAAAACTAGACAGAACGATTAAAAAAATAAAACAATTTGACGAATGAAATACCATTTCAGTAGAACATTAAAAGAGAAAAACATATAAAGTGCATAGGTGAACAAATAATTGGATAACAAAATGCTTTTCATTTGTGTCTTACAATGGAGCATGATCATAAGTATCTAAAAATGATTAGCCCAAAAAGTTTGTTGTCTTCCCATACCTGAGCAGACTTCCTGGACGAATCTAAGCTCCAAAGAGAGATATTTTGTTCATCGATACTGATCAACTTGTCATGTCTTCCAGATGGCCACCAAAGTACACTGTCAAATAAAAGAGATTGTCAAGAAAAGCATGTAGAGTAAACAATTCCACAGCTAGTACAATCAAATTTTGTTCAATATTTTTTGAACTTATAATTTTTTGAAATTGTGACATCGTCTATGGTTTGTGTCAAAGAAACATTTAATTGATAACAGTGATTCCAATGAATAGTGTCAGTTACATGCTCAAACCCATACAGTAGTGTAGTCAGTCCCAAGTACAAATGAAGAAAGTGGTAATTACTGATTGTTACAAAGAAATTACTGACTATTACTGATCGCCATCAACACCAAAGCATTTTTTTTATTAATAATAATAAATTATGGGATTTCTATGTTATAGTGAGCTTCTACACTAACAAAACCAGAATTTATCTTCACGTATCCTTTTATGGAAAATGTAAGGATAAAAATAAAACCAGTTAGTAACAAAAATGACAATAATGTGGATCTATAAAAATAAGACACCCTTAACTGCAGAGTTACCGTCTTAGTTCGTTCTTACAACCATTAACATTATTAAAATCTCTCTTAAATCTCAGGATAGACAGGAAACCAAATTCATTAAATAACTTTGACCAAAGCCCACACAAATCACAATAGTCTAATCAACTCATACAAAATCCAACTACTCCCTCCGTCCCTAAGCAAGTGTCATCATTTTGAACATATTTCCAGATTACCAAATTAAAACATAAACTATAAATGCTATAGAGTAATTCACAAATAATCATCAACGCTAAGCAAGATCCAACAGTTAAATACTCTACTATCTTACAACTAGCCACTTTACTTCACTATCACAGCCAAATACAGTGTAGAACCAGAGACTTCAACAAAACGACAAATAGTTCAATCAACCCCAAAAGCCTCTATCATAGACAAAATGTGCACCACTACTACGCCTACATACACTGCATTTACTTCCAATCAACTACGCAATGAACTTCAAGACACACGGATCTCGAGGAGGTTCCAATTTAATCCAACCAACAAACTATATACCGAAATCAAAACGGAGAGTTTCCACGAACATAGAAGGCAAGTAAATTTCCTTGCTGAAACTAAAAAGAATTTACCGGATATCGTACTTCGGGCTAGATTTTCCAGGAAGCCTCACCGGCTGCTCAGATCTGAGAGCACTGTAATTTCATCCTTCAATCATCCATTAGAGATTTCCAATACTGGTTCTTCTTTAGTAAAATTTGTCGTTGCTTCTTCTTCATCGTCAATTAGAGTGTCCGGCCGGTTCAATGTGATTGAGATCAACTGAGTTTCGATAGCGTCAAGAGAATGATCGATTGAATTAATGTTTCGGTCAGGCCGGATTAGGGTCTTGGTCGGCAGATTCGTCGGAGGAGGACGAAGAATTTGAATCCGAAGTCATTTTGGGGAAGAGCGACTGGGGATGTGGCTGTTGATTTGCGGCTGGGGATGTGGCTGTTGAAGAAGATGGCGGTGGAGGGAGTTTTCATGAATTTGGGAACCTGTCGAGGGTTTCATGAATTTGGGAATGGTTTCGCTTTCGGCTTTCCAAAGAGAGGAGAAGAGAGTGGCTGGGAATTAGGGGAAAAAGGAATGCAGGAATTAGGGGAAAAAGGAATGCGGCTGTGAACGAAAGAGGAAAAGTAAGAAATGCGGGAAAAGGAAAAGTTTGTGCGACCAAATACAAAAAAAAATACCCGCGTATGTGAATTATGGGCGGCAAATGAAAAATGAGTTGATTGTGAATTGCCTCAAGAAAAAATAAATTAACCCTTGGTTTTGGGAAAAAATTTACCTAAATTTATTTCTAGTTTTTTCAGAGATATATTTTTTACAAATAAATTAATAATCAATTAAATTTTCAAAATTGATCAAATAATATTTCATTCGTTTCGGGCAAATAATCAATTATTTTATTTAAGGATGTTTCATTTAAAAATACAACTTTTAAAAATTAATGTATAAAAATATCAGTTTATTACGTTACGTTAAGTTACTTTGTGAGAGAGAGAGAGAGAGGCAAGGCTGCGTTTGTTTAGACGAGTAATTTTAGGGTTGTAAGATCAGTATTATGTCAAGAATGAGGAGGGAAAATTGTTTTTGGCGGTAATATGATTTTTTGGGGAATTTTGGGGTTGGCGGTGGAGGGAGTTTTAATTTTTCGGGAACATGATTATAAATTGATTTGAAATTATATTTTTATAATTTTAAATACTTTCTTTGTTTTGACTACATAGTCTTCGTTTGAAAGTCATTTTTTTTAAAGAAAATGACAACTTTAGTAGTTTATTAGTAATAAAACGATACTTTTATATCTTAATTTTTTAATTGGGCTCTTTAAATAAAAAATCTCAAATATTTCAAAACATTATTTAATAATATAATATCATTCATTAAAATGATTAACATCAATATAATTACAAAAATTAAAATATTCACATTAATTTTAAACGATTTGATGCATTGTCGTGAATAAATTGAGGTGTTTTCCAATTAGAAAGAGTGTTTGAGATTAGGGTTTAGAGTTGTATTTATACTTAGGGTTTTTTGTGTGCGTAATGCATAATATAATATTATTAAATTATCAAATCCAATTTAATTTAGTTAATTTAGTTAAATAATATTATTTAGTTTTTCACAATCTTGTTGTCTTTGTTTATCTTTAATTTAATTTATTAAATAGATAAAACGGTTTTATTTGATTTTTTTTTCTTAATATATATATTTTCAATTTATAGCTTTTATCTTTAATTTATTTTAATAAAAAAAAGTGTGTGTGTGTGTAATGCATAATATAATATTATTAAATTATTAAATCCAATTTAATTTAGTTAATTTAGTTAAATAATATTATTTACTCTTTCACAATCTTGTTGTCTTTGTTTATCTTGAATTTAATTTATTAAATAGATAAAAACGGTTTATTTGATTTTTTTAATTTATTTAATTTCAAGTTATAATTTAATTTAATATTAAAAGTTAAGTTACATTAAGTTGCCGTTAAGTTAAGTTATGTTAAGATTAAAGTTAAGTTCACGTTAGTTAAGTTAAGTTAAGTTAAGTT
>JABEVN020004464.1:0-13250 GCA_013146195.2 Codonopsis lanceolata | reverse complement strand
CTTCTAAGAAGCCATCACTTTCCCAATTTACTGCTAAGTAGTCATTTCTTCTCAACGAAGTTTGACATAACTTATGTCACACTTAAATCTATTAAAGGCAACAGTATCATTGCACCATTTAGCCGATCTACCCTTAAAAGCGTAAGATGCGGTGAGCCTAGCTTCCCAAGATTGTCTGGAAATGCCGACCGCATGACACCGCATAAATGTTCTTTATTGAGACATGAATAAAGAGGTTTTCGCATAGGAATCTCCTAGCGATTCCCACACTCCGTGTGTAAGGTTGGAGTTGAATGCTAAAACAATACAGTGAATCTGGCTTTGTATTGCTTTGGTAGAACTCTTCAAAAGAACCAAAGACCCAAGATCCCAGGCTGCTGACTTTATCATGCCAAGTTAGCCAGAACTTGCCACTAAATTTGATTCTATCTCGTTCCATTACTTGCGCGAGATAGAAATCAAATGCCGATGCATTAGCCAATCTAGCATCGTTGGTCCAAATTCCCTTGAGACCCAAGTCGAGCCATTTGCGGTCGGGAAAAAAGGTCACTCGAGCATCTTGCTTCAAAATCAATGCAGCCCGAAGCAGGATCACGAGGCAGGTATACGATATCTTAAATCTGCTTGAGAAGGGATCTATCCTCTAGCTTAGACAAAGGGGAAAAGTCTCCACTATGGAGATGGGCATCTGGTCGTGTTTAGTGGTGACGGCCTATACAAAGGCATTATCAAGGCCTAAATCTATTATGCGTCGATCAAGCAAAAGCCGAGTAAATCATGGACCCGCTTAATGGTGATACTGCGGGCCCATGAATGGCCATATGTTATCCAAAAAGTTATCCGGTGGGGTACTAATGGATGCGCTTAAGCGACTGTATTCGGTGGGTGCGTCATTGCGACAAGTGCTGCGTTTCGCAAATTTGCGGCACGTGCCCCGCGCTTCTTATATAACTCCGCAGCCTGGCCCTTCTCGACTTGGGGAATCAGCGTCATAGGCCAATTCACTAGAAGGAATCAATAGCCAGTACTTTACGGTAGCCTTCGATTACTTCATGTAGTGGGTGGAAGCCTCTTCCTATAAAGTTCTAAATGCTCGAAAGGTGTCCAATTTCTTCCGGACCAGCATTATATATCGATACGGGGTGCCTTTTGAAATAATCTCAGGAGCAACGGCACATTTTGAAGGGGCGTGAATAATACGCAACGAGTTCGAGAATCCAAAGGCATAAATCCTCCCCCTACCAGGCCGCGAAGCAAAGCGGTGCCGTTGAAGCGACCAACAGCAGCTAGAAAACATTATCGAGAAAAATGGGCGACACAGGATGAGACTGGCCAGAAAAATTGCCACTAGCCCTTTGGGGCTATCGCACTTCAGTCCGCACATCCACTGGGGCTACCCCTTACTCTCTAGCCTATGGCATGGAGGCAGTGCTGCCCATAGAAGTCGAAATTCCGTCATTAAGAGTAATTATTGAATCTGGCATATCAGAAATTGACTGGGTCAAAGGGCGATACGAAGAGTTAGCCCTAATCGACGAACGGCGATTGCTAGCCCTGGAACACACCCAAGCATATCAAAGGCGGATAGCCCGAGCCTTCAATAAAAAAGTTAAAGGCCGCGACATCTAAGTAGGAGACATCGTGCTTCGAGAAAAACCTCCTAGTTATGTTGATACTAGGGGAAAGTGGAAATCTCCTTTGATGGGACCTTATGTTGTCAAAGAAATCCGGTCAGGAGGGGTTGTACTCCTCACAAACCAAGAAGGGGAAGATCTTTTTCAGCCCTTTAACCTCTACAAGCTCAAAAGGTACTATGCTTGAGCCGATCTATCTGGCAGTTGCTTCCCTCTCCAGCTCGCTAGGTTGAAAACCCGAAAGGACGGCCTGGACAAAAATTAGAGCATAAAAAAACGACAAAAAAAAAGGAGAAATAAGGGCTCGCAAGGTTGAAAACCCGAAAGGGCGGCCTACGCAAAAGTTAGAGCATAAAAAAATGAATGAGGAGAAAAGGAGAGGGAATGCACTTTCTGAATCCTCAGCATCTGACCTCCGGTCTTCAGCATATAGAGTCTTGACTGACAAAAAAAAGAGAAAAACTACGACAAAAGCTCGCAAAAAAAAAAAAAAAACCAAAATATAATATAAGGTCCTAAGGTGCAACTTAAGAATAACTGCTTAAGATATTTAGATTATGCATTTATTTCCTGTACATATCTATTACTTGCTACCTCTACCCCCTTTGTTTCCCCCCAACTATCCTTCATTTGCAGCTTGATCGATGTTTTATTTAATCTTTTTCCTTGCAAGTGGACAAGACTATTATAGAATAGCTTGGGAAGCAAGGGTCGAACCACAGAGATTTGGATTTGATTATAGTAAATTTAACTAATCTATTAAAATAAAACAATTAATAACTAATGGGGTTTTTGGTTTTTATAAATTAAATTACTAGAAAGCAATAAAATAACCTAACTAACAAAGCATATAAATATGAAATAAATCAAAGATTTGTAAATCGCCTAGGAATTAGGATTCACTTGCATCTATTCTATTGTTTAATTCAAAATAATTATCATTCAATTTCTTGAGTTCGTTCACAAAAGATAGATATAGACTGTTGAACAATTGGTTCAGCCTCCATCCCATAAAATTCATCAATTCTATATCCTAAGCACAAGAACATGTAATCTAGGCATGTCACCTAGATTATGATCTATCATCACCTAGATCATGTATGAACTGGTCCTAACTTATCACTCTCGTGCATCGATAGGTCCAATTTATTGTGATGGTGAGCCGATTAATGCGACATATGCATATTGGTCATGCAGTTATCCGCACCTCTAGGCCTTTATTATTTGCGATTACATTCATTTGTTCAAAGCGAAATAATATAGGGATTGATAATCACCACAATCAACAAGAATTGAATGAATAATAATTAATATAAAACAATAGAATCGATACAAGTTACCTCCAATTCCAAGATTATGGAGTTAGCTCTCCATAATTGAAAATACAAAACCTTGAACCATTCTTGGAGAATCTTTCTTCATAGACAAAGAAAAATAATACAAAACTTCTCTCCTCTTTTTTTCCTAACTAAAGAGATCTATTTATACCTAATTAATCCTACAACAAGGAGGAAAAGGAGATACATTATAATTAAAATACTAAAAAGAATTAAAATAAGACTTTCACGTTTCCCAAGGCAATTAGAACTACAAAAGTGGCGGCTGATTTTTGGTTGATAAATCTGATTTTCAGCTTTTTGGACTTTAAGTTTCCAGCTTTTGCAGTTTGGTCCCTGAAGTTCTTCAATTCAGCATAAAATGCCTAAATTTTGCACAATTGTTCCAAAAGTCTCTGAAACTATAAAACAACACTAAAACACATATTAGACAACAAAAACCTCGAGAAATAGCATAATTTAAGCCGGAATAATACCCAATAACTGCGTATAAAATACAGTCATCACAGCTCAACCCCGAAGTGGTCTATCAGTGCTTGCGGCGTCTGCCTAGCCGGGCCCATATACTCCTTCTGCGAGGCGCAGAAGAGGCTCCAGTCTCACCAGCGTGAGAACCCCCAGAAGTGTCCTCGTCCTCATCATCGGCATCCCCATTATCCTGGATAGCCGTGTTGCTCGGACCAGTGCCATCATTCCTGAGGGCAGTACCCCACCCAGTTTGAGGAGGAGGTACAACCTCTTCTGGTTCCCAAGGATTATTCCGTCGGCTTGCATTGCTCAGTCGAGGAGGTGCATTACTGGGACCTTCCTCATTTGGACCAGGAGTCGTCTGGGCACCAAGGCCGTGCACCCGCCTGAAATCCTCCGGTAGGGCCTGAGGGATTACCAGCCCCGAACTCTCTATGTCCTCGCCTATCTCCATTAGACGAGCATCTATGCCGCTAGTTATTCGATAGCCCAACAGTTGTCTCAGTCCACGCCTAATTATGCGGGAAGGCCCCTCGGCAGCCACCATGATCCATGACAAATATTCATGGGAAAGGAGCATATAATCAGAAAAGAGGTAAGCCACCTGCGGCGAGTCAAGGTCCAGCTGCCATACATTGCAGAGGAGGGTGCCCAAATCCTTATCCATGTCCATCTCCATAGCCATAGGACGACTCGCATCAGGAATAAGTTGCTCCCTGCCAAATTGGCGCAAGATCATGTCTCCCCGATAAAAGGTGGTACGCTCGATGCCTGACAGAACAACCTGGGCATAAACCCCGGTATACTGGAGAAAGCGGCGAATATGCCAATGGCTGATAACCCATATAATGTCCATAGAGCCTCTGCGCAGAAAGCTCTTAGCCCAATTAGACTCCGAGAAATTCGTATGAGGATAATGACCATGAAAGCCATAGAGCCCCGGATCATATCTTGCTCCTGCCGGCACTGGGCCCATCATACAGTTGAAATGCTCCTCTAACCACATATGGATCAGAAGAGGGCTACCAGTGGGGAATAGCTTGTCGCCAGCTGCAAAGGCACACAAGCCTGCCAGGGTCTCTGCCAGAATCACCGGAATAATGTCCACCCGACGATCCCGGGTCTGCAATGCAAGGTCCACGACCCGCACATCAATGTACCCAGGTTGGCCCACCAGCAGATACCGCCTCGCAAAGCAAAGAAAAAGAGCCGACAGCTGGCGTCTTAAATAATCCAGGTCATTCTCCTTGTACTGCGTAAAAGGCCCCAGGAAGAATGGTCAGATTGAAATTTACTCCATTATAAAAACCTGGAGTAGCTGCGCGAGTAGTGCCAAAGAGCTCCCTGATTGCCATATACAGACGCCTCCGTGGAGAGGGCACGGCAATAGGACCAATGGCTGCCATCCCCACCATGGCATAGAATTATTCAAAAGTGGGGCACATCTTATTCATGCCAAAGTTAAAAAGATGATCTTGAGGTGACTAGAACATGGAAGCTCCTCGCAGCTTATCCCAATTTATATGAAGGTTCCGCCAAGACAGCAGGCACCTGTATCCATAAATATGCTCGAACCAGTCCCGCTCGTCTGAACGCAGGGAAAGGATCCAGAAATCCAGGGCATTGTCATAAATTTCCATTTCCAAAGCTGTGTAGGGGTGGTACAGACATTTTTGGAAAAAAAACAAAAAAATTATCTGATAAAAAGAGGGCGAAACTGGGAAAAAGAAAGATTGAAAGCTTAAGCAGGAGAGAAGGCAAGCGACCTGATGAAAACTAAGCGCTGCCTCGTCCGCCATTTATACCGAAAAACTGAAGAAGCAGACGTTTTCTGAGCACAGTAGGCAAACAATGTTGAACAGGGATTGCACAGGAGAAGCTCCTGGCGCTGCTAACAAGCTTCCTTGGCGCCGTGCCCATAACCCTTATGGGTGGCGTCATGCTCTGGTTACGGTTCCCTCAAATCGGCTCGGTATCTCGATATTTTCAGCTCAGGACCATCCACTTCGCTCGATCGCGAAGAAAAACACAGGGGTTATGAGAATAGCTTTGCGCCAATTATAAGTTCCACCACATGAAGAGGCGGCTGCCTCTTCCTCCCTGCAGATTATCAGAAAAGCCCGTTCGAACCCGAAGGTGTATTTTTCTAAAATCCGTTTATGAGTCATAGTGTGCCATTACCCCTAGATATTGGTCTAGCTTTACTTTGTGCATGAGTATTGAGTCTGCATTTTACTTTCTCGCATCATATAAAATTATATTGCATTGCATAATAAATATCTGTACAGATTTGGTACAAAGAACAAAAAAGAGAAAAAAGCTAATAAGTGCAGGTATATAAAAGATAATGGGCACGGGAAGACTGGCTCCTGCCAAGATTGCCTCCCATGACTCGAGGGCCCTGTCCGCCGCCAGTCCTATATGCTCGCCCTCTGCCCCGAGCGCGACTCGATCCGGCAGCCACTTCATCATCACCATCATCATCCCGGCGCTTGGTCTACCGCACCGCATCGTTCCCTCGGCAAGATAACTCGTCCACAAGCTTCTGATAGAGCTTGTTGATGCTGAAGTAACCCCGCAGGAGCTTCTTGTAGGTAGACACGTTCACCTGAAAAAAATACAGAGTGAGACAGAAAAAAAAGATATATTAGTCTCCAAAAAAATATATGCATGAAATAAAAATGATGAAATTAAAAAAAAATAGATGCAAAAATGAAATGTGTCTACCGAGTGAGCCTGCTTCGGGACCCGACACTCCTCAGGAATATTAGCATCATGGAGAACTTCCTCCACCATCCTGTCGCCTCGATGATATCGAAAGGTAGAGAAAGCATCATCAGGTGCAGTAAATTCCAGTTGCTCATCAAGAGATGAAATAAAAGGCTTCGACCTAGTAGAAGCATCTGAAGCACGCCTGGCTGCCACAGGAACAGGAGGGGGAGGATGGAGCACAATCCTCAGGAAATCCTCGTATGCTATAGGCGGGAGGTCGCTCAGGGGCATAAGAAACTTCGCCAGGTACCGATACCTGTTTGGCAGAAAATCTGGCACAATTACCCACATGGGAGGCATAGGAGGCACAACTGGGGGAGTCGAAAGAGGAGAGTGTTGGCGATTGACCCGCTCGCCCATATACAACGAGTCAACCATAATGGATACCATCAGTATCCGGCAGCTGCTCATTTCTAATGTGACAACATAATGACCTATCAAGCCCCTCCAGGGAAGAAAGTGCACGGTGTGAGACCCCGAATCCTTATGTACTTGATTGGATGAATTTACATTCATAATAACCATGTTTACAAGTTTACATGTGGCCACGACGTTCATAGTAGTTGTCGTCGTAAGTTTGATTCCCCGATTCGCGATTTTAGTTATCTTGTTGTCTTATTACTCGGTTAGTATTATTTTGATCCTAGGTTTGGCCCTGGATGACTAGGGGGACCTTGAGGATTAACTTGGTATTATTTTGGTTTGGTCGTGTTTAAGTTTGAACACGCTCGTCTTTCATTTTCGGTGTGACTTGTGTATTCGCCTCGACCATGATAGGGTTGTAGTAATTTGGCCATAGTTTTCTGTAGACAACTTAGAATTGAGATCCATTTGATGCGTTAGAAACTAGACTTCAAGTTCTTTCTAAGCATACCTCTTGCGTAATTTTGGGAGTTGTATTTCAGTACATGCGCATTTTTAAAGTTGACTGAATCAGTTATTCTCGGTATTTCCAGAAATTTGAGTTTTGCCTTGTGTTTTGGATTTACTTGGAGACCCTTAATGAATTTCACTAAACCTGACTTGAGACCTTAATTATACCTTAACTAGGTTATTACCCGTGCGATGCACGGTTGACTTAGTATTGTTTATGAAACTTAATTTTGTAGATAGAATTTGTAAACTATTTGAATGAACCAACAACAGCAAGATGTCCACATAATTAATAAATAAATAAAAAAGTGAGATCACACTGAATCATCAAACCGAAAATCCATACGAATTTTGTATATTTAATTTGCAAGCTATTTCGTAGTGGTTGTTTGTGGTGTTGGTGGAAAACGTTTAATCAAATTGGATAAAATCTATTTTAAATTGACCAAGTTTTGGTAAAATAATAAAAATTAAAAAGCTTCTACCATGAGAATTGAGGAGTCCTAATCAAATTAAACTTGTCTAAATCAAATGTGATAAAATCTATCGGGTACAAACTGATTTTGTAAACAAAAAATCGTAAATAAAAAAACTTTTACCATGAGAATTGATGAAACACGTTAAATCTTTTTATCTTAAACTAATCGATTTTGAAAAAAGAAAAAACGTTTACCATTTCAAAAATGATACGTGGCAGCACAAAATCTTTTTAAAGCTTTTTTCTTTATACATAATGCCGTCACGTGGCAACAACAACTTTTGTTTTAGTAATTTTTATCTTAAACATAATTTGAATTTGAAAGAGATTGTTTAAAACAGATAAATATAATTTGAATTTAAAAAAGATTTGTTTGTTCAAATTTCCTTATTAATCAAATATAATAAAATCTATATTAAAATATTTGATTTTTTTAAAAAAAACTTTTACGGATAAAACTTTTTCAAGTAAAAAACTTTTTACCATTTGAGTGACACGGGGTAAATGATTTTGGCTATATATATATATATATATATATATATATATATATGTGTGTGTGTGTGTGTGTGTGTGTGTGTGTGTGTGTGTGTGTAAAACTTTTTCCGATAAAGCTTAACATTTAATTAAAGAAAAAAACTTTTACCATTTCAAATTTGATAAAATCTATCCGCAACAAAACTTATCTTAAACTAACCATATAAAAATAAAATTTGATCAAATTTATCATAAACTAACCATAAAATCTATCATAATAACTTTTTACTGTAAATTTTTTATCAGTATGAAATTCCTTAAAGACCTTAAGCATTTAACAGAAAATAGAGAGTACGTATAAAAAAAAGAAGAGAGAAAAAATGGTTAAACTTTTATTAGTAAATCAAATGTGCAATTTTAAACTTTTATTAGTAAATCAAATGTGATAACATCTATCGTAATTTTTTTATCTTAAACTAACCGTATAAAATCAAAATTATCGCATTTGATTTTACAGATATAATCATCCTAAACTAACCGTATATGTGATAAAACTTATCATAACCGTAAAAGTTATCATAAACTAACTGTATAAAATCAAATGTGATAAAAACTTTTATCAGTAATCGGTTTTGGCAGAAAAATAAAATAAAAAAAATTACAATTAATAAGAGGGTGACACATGGAAGCATGAATTCTTTAAAAAAATTGAAGCATTTAACAGAAAGGAAATGAGATTAACTTCAAGTACCATTAGAGAATCATATGGCACTTATAAGTACAATATCTATCTTACATTAACCTTGGCCTCATCCATTAATCTCAAAACTCCCGGTCTAGTCTCGACCTGCCAAAAATGTATATTCTAATAGCTTTTGAAGTTGTCCTTAATGATATGTTGTTATTTGTCATGAGAATACTTCTAGCCTAGCATGAATGAAACTTTAGTTACAAAATACAATTTTCAAGAAAGTCGGACATAGGACATGACAACAAATCTCAATTGCCATTCATTTAATTTATAAATAAACTAAAAACCGAATTAAAATTCATTAAAACACATAGTAAAATACAACAAAAAATATATTACTAAGCAATTGCCAGTACTTAAAGGACAAGTCTATTTATACCTCATACATAAATAAAAAATCTGAAATCATACCTGAAGAGTGTCGATTAGCTTCGCCCTACTAATGTCATCCTCGGGAGGAGTTTCAAAGATTGTTGAAGAAGGCCAACCATCCTCCTTAAAGTAACTACACAAAACAAACCAATAATCAACACAAAAAACTTCAACACCAACTTATGAATAAATTATACCCAGAGTTTATACTTCCTATATAGAGATATGACCCATAGCCTTGATAGCATGCTTCAAACACTAAGCCGAAAAATAACCATATTAAACCACCCATTTCATTTAGGAACTTATTGAATCCGAAATATAAAGCCGATTAAACTACTTCATATTTGTTAATAACGACATGCAAGGCACTGCAACAGTTAGTGTCTACTTTCATTTTCCGTAATGACTTTCATGATTCACACACAAAGGGAGAAAGAGAGAGAGAGAGAGAGAAAGAGAAAACGATCGTATTTTGGGTTTACCATCGCCGATTCTATTCTGGAGCTGGTCGTAGAAGGAAGAATCCCAATTGAGGGAATGAGAGGAGGAGGAAGGGCAGCAGACATTGAAGCGTGAGAAAGCATCGTTGTAAGCTTGGCGATGCAAGTCCTCTGATTCGAGAATTACTCCGTCGCAATCGAATATTAGAGCTTGCAGTGCTGGCAAAGAAGTTGCTGAAATCGATAGTTGCCGTCTTATAGAAGAAGAAAAAGAAGCAATTCGAAGGGTAGTAGGAGATAGACGGAGAGTAGAGTGGAGAGATGATAGAGAAGGTTTAGGAGGCGAGATCAACATAGAGAAGTTATCATACACTAACGTTTTATCTCTAAAACTTTGAAATCAATTGTGATAATATCAAACTTATCATAACTAACCGTATAAAATTTATCCTAAACTAGTTACAAAATCAAATGTGATAAAACTTTTATGAGTAATATATAAAAAAAACTACAATTTATAAGAGGGTGACACGTGTCATCACATAATTTTTTAAATTTTTTTTACATTTCACAGAAAGCCGCCACGTGGCAGCAGCGGCTTCTGTTTTAGTTATATTTAATAGATTAGAGTAGATTAAGCCTAAGTTAAAATTTTAGCACTAAGTCCTCAATTAGGGACTTAATCTCACTTAAAAATTGACCTATAAGAGCTTGACACTTGTTTTCCACTCACTCCCTAACCTTTGTGACTTGAAATATCTGATTTCTTGCACTCCTTACACCTCCTACCACTCCTCATATTCAGCTATTGTTAGAGAACTCAAGTGTGGGAGATTCTTGGTGAGATTAGTGTGTGTTTTGTGATTTCCCGGAGATCCGGCCACCCGATTTTGGATTCGAGACCACCCAATCATAGCTATCGATGAGGAGAATACTAATCATTGGTTTGTTTTCATTTTCTCCATATTTTAATGGACTTAAGGTGAGCTGCAAATTTCCAGAATTTTGTACACTAGATTTTTTGACATGCTAGTCTTCATTAAACTTGCTTAGATCATGCTAAGGAAGAGTTTTATCAAGTTTATAAAATGTTTTGATGCTTCTATGAAATCTAGAAATTTTTCCATGGATCTTGACTTGATGATTTTGGTCTTGGGTTTAGTTTGAAATATGTTTAGGCTTTGATCTGGAATCATTGTTGTTCATGAACTTGTTGGAAAACAAACAATACAAATTCAGTTTCTGTTTTGGGCAAATTTTGGGAAGTTACTGGTACTAATCTACTCAAGGGAATTTTCTAAAAATGTAGTATGTTATACCTATACATGTTAGGTAACTCTTTGTAAAGTTTCATAAATTTTGGAGTTAAGGAAGTATTTTTCATCAGTCATAAATCGTGGCTGTTCCAGTAAGCTGTTACCAGAAAGTCAATCTGTTAACGTGATATTGAGGTGACCATATTTCGATGAATACATGTCTGAATTGAGTAGTTTAAAATTCTAAGTTGTAGTTTGGAGAGTCTAGTTTCCGTAAATGTAATATTTATAATATTTTGGATTTATGAGGAATATTTGGTGAATTTTCTATGATAGACACTCAGTGTAAGTCATAGCAGAGAATCAGATTTATGTCATGAACTTGAGAGGACCATGACTTGATGAATACAAATCCAATTGGAGTATTTTAAAATGTTAAACTCTAGATAAAAGAGTTTAGTTTCTGTAAATGTAAAATATGTGTCATTTGGATCAACATGGAATTTTTTTATGAATTTTGTACGATAGTCATGCTGAATAAGTCATAACAGAAAACCATATTTTTAACATGACATGAGGTGACTGTATCTTTATGAATACAAGTCTAAATAGAGTAATTTAAAGTTCTAAATTATATTTCCAAGAGTATAGTTTCTAAATATATAAAATTCATGAAATTTGGAGTTGTGAGGAATTAATGGTCGAATTTATAAGTTGACTGGGCAGGACAATCATAACAGAAAAACAGATTATTAGCTTGATCTTGATATGATCATAGATTGATTGATGAATACAAGTCCGAATGAAGTGATTTAAAAGGCTAAGTTATAGTTTAAAGAGTATACTTTCTAAATAAGTAAGATTCAGTACATTTGGAGTTGAGTGTAATTTTTTTAATGCAATTTTCTAGATTGTTGCGCAAAGTGATCTGTAATATTTGAGCTTGTTAAGGATAATTTTGTTTAATTCATGGACTACTATGGATTTTGGACAATGGGATGAATAATCATTCTAGGATGAGTTTATTATTTATAATCTAAATGATTTAATGACCCTAGACTAACATAGTAGTCTTGGACAATATGTGATTTGGTATTTGTTAAGTTAAGAACTTAACTTGCTTTTATGTTAGAAATAAACATCTATGCTTATTAGATATTATGACTTATGAAAGAATAATTGTGATTCTTGTTAAGGATTGATTCTCCATAGTTGATGAATATGACTTATAAAGCATATAATGTTTCTTGCCTTCATGCATGTTCTACTATTGGGTTGTTAACTTGCAATGAAATTTGGATTCCACTAATAGGTGGGATTATGAACTTGAATTGAACTAGGGCTTGATTTGATATTAATCAACTTAAGCTTCTATCTTCTACTTGACTTATTGATACGTGAACTAGGGTTCCCAAATGGAACGAGAACCTAGCAATGTCTTAAACAAGAACATAGAAGGACTAGAAATGCATATATCATTTATACCCTATTTGGTTAGAATTGTAGTAAAAACTCAACGGAGTCGAGCTTAAGGAACAATTGAACCTTACGAGTATCATGGTGTGATCCTACGACATTTATAATCCATTCGACTAGTCACTAGCTTTTGGAGCTTTAATTGATTTAAGTGTGCATGCTTGACACTTGTGATCTAGAGACTTAATTGAGCTCCTATTTGTGGTTTTGTAATTAGTGTAACAATGTGTATAATCGTATGAGTTTAGTAGATCATTATATCTACTTGAGTATTGGCAAGTAAACATCTACTTGTGCATTGCATGTAAGTCCAGTCGGCATTATTTGATTGATGGTGTGATTGGATGCATCGTCTTCACGAGTTATGAGACTCGTGATTGCTATGCATCGCCGCATTTGAGACGACACCACACACCTTCCACTATTGGCCACAAGGGGAAGTTAGCCCATTGTCGTAACTAACAGAGCGCATGGATTATGCTAAATTGGCCCGAGTATCCCCAAGATGTCGATGTATTAATCACGCATATCCGACAAAGACGAATAGTTTAAGAGCGACACAACGAAAATGATTCGGTACGTTCTCTATCCCTTATGTGGCTTACTATAGGCACTTATGTGATAACAAAGTGTTAGTTGAACATGAGATCTAATTGACCGTGTTTATCTTGATTGTGTATTATTGAAATACTTTAGGTGTATATATATAAGTATACATACTTGTACATTATGATTCTATGAACGATATGATATGATATATTAAACACACATACTACTTGATGATTCTATGAAAGACTTGATGTATATATATAAATATGCACACTTATACTCAATGATTCTATGAACGTTTGATTAGTATATATATAATTATATATACTTGCATATGATGTTTTAATGGGAACTACTGGCCTAATTT
>JABEVN020004463.1:0-13245 GCA_013146195.2 Codonopsis lanceolata | reverse complement strand
TCATTTTTTAGCAATAGAGGCCCCCAGCTGCTCGGAAGGCTGTCTTCGCCTTATCTTGCTCGTTCATTTTGACCTGATGATAACCTGAGTATGCGTCCAGGAAACTGAGCATCTCGAACCCGGCTATCGAGTCGACGAGCACATCAATGCGGGGCAATGGGTAGCAGTCTTTCGGGCAAGGCTTTGTTAAGGCTGGTGAAGTCGACGCACATCCTCCATTTGTCGTTGGCCTTCTTGACCATTACCACATTAGCCAGCCAGGTCGGGTACTGAATCTCCTCAATAATGTCTGCCTTTAGGAGCTTCTCGACCTCGGCTTTAATTGCTGCATTCTTTTCGGGCGAATACTGCCTTGGCCGCTGTTGAATGGGCCGAAAAGCAGGATCAACATTGAGGTCGTGGCGAGCAATGTTTTCGCTGATACCCCTCATGTCTTCGACTGTCCAAGCGAACACATCCAAGCTGCTCTTCAGTAGCTCAATCAATCCTTCCTGAACTTCGGGAGGCATGGCCTTCCCGACTTTGATTTCTTGCTTGGGGTAAGCTGGATTGATGATAATCTCTTCTAGCTCGCCCTCTGGATGGATATCGGGCTCATCCCGGACTTGCAAGGTGTCCATCTCAATTTCTTGTGATTTGGGGCGCTTCTCCTTGCGTCTAGAAGAGTTTGGGGCCGGAGCTTGCTCGGGAGGATCTATTGTAGCTTGCTCGGTAGGCTCGATTTCCATGGGCTCGGCCGCTTCATGTGTCTCCCCAAGCTCGATGTTATTGATGGAGGTTGACGCTGGAGTGGGTTCGATGGAAGTTATTGCAGTCTGATCGGGAAGGTCCACAATCGGTTTTGGGACTACATCTGTCTGATCGGGAATGTCCACAATCAGTTTCTGTTTCTTCCTCTGAGTTTCCCGGACATACTCCCACATCGCTCGGGGCTTACTATTGAGGATCCCCACTCCATTTTCAGTGTAGAACTTGGCTTTCTGGTGAGGAATGGAAGTGACCATTTGGAATTTGGCCATTGCTGGAGCACCTAAAATGCAGTTGTATGCCGATTTTAGGTCGATCACTAAAAATGTGATCATCTCAATCCGTGTTTGGGCTCCATCACCCATGAATACCTCCAGCTCGATCGTGCCCTTAACCCCCACTTGGTGATTGGTGAACCCTTCCAAGCTTTCCCAAATACGGCGAGCATGGTGTGGAAACTCCGGTCCCAGGCGAGGTGAGTACATGATGTCCCTACATGCTCCCGTATCGGCAAAAAACTCGTGAACACGCCAGTTGTTGACTAGGCAAGAAACAACCGTAGGTTGCTCGGATGTTGCCAATGGAGTGCTCGCGAGCTCATTGCGAAAAGCTATATGCTCTGCCTCCCACATTTGTATTCTTGCCGAGCATTGACGACAGCCCTAGATAAGGAATATATATGCTTCCCGAGCTGTGTGTTGGACGGGAGCTCCTCCTGAATCATGTTTATCACCCCTCGAATATGAGGGGCCTGGCCACCTCTTCCTCTTGGGGGTCTTCCCCGGTCATTATTGGCGTTGTTTCACTCGCCTCGATCCTCTTGAAGCTGCCTAGCTTGCCCGCATTGATCGCCTTTTGAATTTCTCTCTTCAACACATTACAATTTTCGTGGTGCCCAAGTGCCGTGGTGGTATTCACAAGATTGTGTTGTTCCAGTATGAGCGAGCTCGTGGTCGAGAGGATAAGGGATGGGCGAGAACATCTCCCACAGAGCATGATCCGCCTCGCGTGGTGTTTGTGGTAAACGAGCTTCTCCAGACCTTTGCCCTGGTTGTAGGTTTTCCTCCTATCTCTGCTCGAGCGGTTGTTGCCCTCCGGGCTCAGGTCAGCTGGCGTGGCCGAGCTGCCTTGAGCCTTATCCTTATGTTTGGCCTTGTCGGCCTTGACACTTTCAGTTGAGCAGAATGATAAAGCCGCCGCAGCCCGAGCGACAACTCCAGCTTAGACACAGGCGGGCGGGCACTTGCTGTCAACCGGGGGCCATACCCAGGTATCATGCATGCATAGCAAAGGAATCAGACTCATCTTGTCAAAACCTAGTCGAGCATTTGGCCTTGCCTGCCTGACCAGGGGCCGTACTTCGGGCCTAGAGTAAGTTCAGAGCAATGTAGAATGGCCGCAGAGCTCGCCGCCCTGCATGCATTACACGGGAATGGGCGGCTTGCTCTCTAAGACAAGTCGGTTGTTTCCATGTTTAGCAGTAACACTTGCCTAATCTACTCCTACATCTACGCCGTACCGCCTATTTCGCCTAAAATCAAGGGATTCCCTCCTTGATTGACTCGGCAGTTATGGAAATTGAATCCTAGACGGATTCAATCACCTTGGAGGCCTATAAATACCTCTCCATAATCATCAACAAGGTACACACACTTTCTTGAGCCTCGTTACTCTGTTAAATTGCTTTCAAACTTAAGCACGAGACTTACTCTCACGCCGGAGGGGTTTCGCGAGGCCCTGCCTTGCATTTCCGCTCAGGTGTTCTTGTGTTCTTAACAGGCTCAGGGAAGACGATCAAAAGCCCAGATATCCAACCCATCTCAAGGACGGCCCAAAGGCCGTGCATTTTGCCACATCGCTTGGTTCCATTGTTCTTGGAAACGGTTCTAACACTCTCTCTAATTTTTTCCTTAAAACTTTCATTTTCTCTTCATTGCAATGGCTGGAAAAGGTAGCAAACACCATGCCACCGTAAGCAATCAACAGGCCGACAACCACCAGGTTGTGAACAACCCCCCACCAAGGGCACCACATGGGGTGCAAACGCGAAATCAAAAAGTGGTTGTTGGGCATGCCACCCAAGGCAATGAGGTACCGTTTGTAGAAGGGCAAATCTCCCAACATGCCAGCCAAAGCCGTGCAAGCCAACGCGATGCCAGGCTGGTCATAAATGAGAGGCGCGATGCCCGCTCACAAGATCTCAGTTGCGTTTTAACCGCTGGAGAACAATGTGGCAGCCACGAATTTGCCTGACAAAACCCCGAACAACAAGCCGCGCTTCGCAAGTTCAGTGAATACTACAGTAAGATGTATGCACTCAACCAACAGTTACTCGCCTTGGGCCATGCCCCGGTGCCAGTCCGCAGATATGGCAATGCTGCGCTCAGCAATTCCCCGGCACTGTTGGTGATGGCCATGCCTCCCAACGGATGCCCGCCTCCAAGCAGACATGCCCTCTATCGTCCGTATACCTTCTGAAAGGGTAGAGGCGATAAGCAGTGCGACGTGCCGAAAGCGATACGCCGTCAAAGCTCTCCCACCCAAGACTACCACCGACGCGAGCATCATGCTCGGGAAGAGAGTCATGGCCGCCGTAGGCCCGTGAGTGCGTAGAGGTGGAAGCACAACGGCCAAAGTACAAAGCTCGCGGCCACACCGAGGTCGGATCTCATGCGAGCCCACTTTCTCGCCCGCATGTGGCGAGCATCCGCACCGCCCACTCTTCAAGACTCACAATGATATGGAGAAACTACCGTCCGAGAAAGATGGAGGCCATGAAAAAAGGACATGGCAAAACAAATGGCTAATCTAGCCGTGGCCAAGCCCGGCTATGGAGCCACTAAGCCACTGGAGGGCAGCCCATTCACTACAGAAATTGAAAATGCGTCATCCGCACAAGGGGTCATCTTCCCCCAGTTCGATAAGTACTTCGGAAAACGCGGCAAGCGATTGGCTTAGATCATTCGAGGCACAAATCCGAATGGTCACAGATGTAAAGCATTAAAGATGCGGGCATTCGAGGGAGCTCTCCAGGGAAAGGCGCAAGCCTGGTTGGGTAGAGTCCCCCGGGGATCTATTGGGAGCTGGGCAGTGCTCCGAGAAAAGTTTTTGGAGGAATTCGGCAATGCAGGACCCACCCCCAAGAACCGGTTTGACCTTGCCAAGATCAAGGTGGTGATAATGAGTCATACGGGCCATTTGAAAAGGTTCGACGAGATGCTCGAGCGTGTGATCGCGACCGGTGACTGAGATTACCTTTTGCTATCTCAACAAATGAGAGCAGGCCATCAAGACTATGCTAGCAATGAACCCGGGGCCTCCAAGGCGAATCCATCGCAAGTTCGCACTCTTCTCGCCAATCGAAAGTGTCAAGGCCGACAAGGCCAAACATAAGGATAAGGCTCAAGGCGCCGGCCACGCCACTGACTGAGCCCCGAGGGCAACAACCGCCGAAAGGCAGATAGAGGAAAACCTCCAACCCCGGGCAAAGGTTCAGAGAAGCTCAGTTTACCCCGTTAAACACTATGCGGGAACAGATCATGCTCCAGGTGGGAGATGTTCTGCCCATCCCTTATCCTCTCGACCCTGAGCTCGCTCATACTCGGGACAACACAAAGTACTGTGAATACCACCACGGCACTGGACACACACACTTTCTTGAACCTCGTTACTCTGTCAAATTGCTTTCAAACTTAAGCACGAGACTTACTCTCACGCCGGAGGGGTTTCGCGAGGCCCTGCCTTGCATTTCCACTCAGGTGTTCTTGTGTTCTTAACAGGCTCAAGGAAGACGATCAAAAGCCCAGATATCCAACCCATCTCAAGGACGGCCCAAGCTGTGCATTTTGCCGCATCAGATACATTAAATTTTCATAGAGCCAAAATATATATCATTCACTATGAGATACATTTTTGATCATTCTCATTTTTCAAAATCTTGGAAAGTTTTTTTCTCCAAAAACTTTCAGAATGTTACATTTTTCACATAGCAGATACTGCAAAAAAAATAAAAAAAAATAATAATTGTATTAATAAATTTACAATTAACAATTACACATCTATAAATATATTTAGAAAGTTTAAAACTTACCGCTAATAGAAGAACACATCTATCAGGATAGCCGTCTTTTAGGTTTTCCAAGCTGTGCAACAAAACATCGACTATGTGTTTTGACCAGTTGTATGTTAACATATTTCCATCAGAAACTATACTAGCATATTTCCATGATATATAAGAGGAAGTTGTTCAACACAGTTCAAATCTTTCTTCTTTTTTTTTTTTTTTTTTTTTTTGCTTTTTACCATTGTCTGCAGCTTGGTAAGTATCAACGTTGGACTCAGTCGTATGTTTGCAACAACAGTTGAGATTCTATCTGGGAAACACGTCTTTATAAAATCATTCCGTTGGAATTGAGGGCTACGAATATTGATTTCTTTATCACCATCCTTTATTCCAAAAACCAATTTTGCGTCAATTGGCTTCAGCTGAACTGTATTCTTACCAAATTTGAAAACTTTCTTTCCTTTCACAAAGGATTTTATAATCTGGTCGATCGCTTCATCATCTTTCTTATATTTGTTGACTTCAACATTGTCATTTCTCATCTCATCAATTAAATACCATAATGGTGTTTGTTGTAATGCAGTTAACTGTTTCTTTGTAAAGACAATTGTTTTCAATTGTGTTTTTAGCAGTTGAATACTACATCTATATTTGGACCTTTTTGGTTGTATCTGCACATAAAATAATTAAATAAATAAATACTATTTCCAACTTTCTTCTTACAATTGAAAATTGAAACTTATTACTTCCTATATTAGACATAAAAACAATCATAATATAAAACAATTTATAAGGAAGTTGATAAAATAATAATAAAAACAATTATAATATAAATCAATCGTAATATAAAACAATCATAAAAATGTTAATAAATTATTAGGTGTTAGGGTACCTGTAGCATCTTCAACTGTGTTTTTCTGTTTTATACTATCTCTAGGATCTTGAAAATTGTTTTTTGTTTGATTGCCTTCAGCATGTTGATTGATTCATAAACTATTTCTTGTAGCCATAATTTAGGTAATGTTGAGTAAAGAAGAAAGACTGATCTTATTGAAAATTTTAGGGTTTTGTAGTGAAAATGTGTATGTCGTATTAAGTAATGTTTTTTTTTTTCAATTCCTGATGCATGTCCTTGGCATCCAAAAACGTTAACTCCATTTAAGTTGTATTTTTTTTTTCTGATGCATGTGTTTGGCATCGGTAAATGTTTAATCCATTTAACCATTAATATTTTCTAATGTCTGGCCTTGGCATCAGAAAATTTGGTAACAGCAAAATTTGGTTCATTAAATTTTGATAGAGCCAAAATATATATCATTCACTATGAGATACAATTTTGATCAGTCTCATTTTTCAAATCTTGGAAAGTTTTTTTCTCCAAAAACTTTCAGAATGTTACATTTTTCACATAGCATATACTTCAAAAAAATAAAAATAAAAATTGTATTAATAAATTACAATTAACAATAACACATCTATAAATATATTTAGAAAGTTTAAAACTTACCGCTAATAGAAGAACACATCTATCAGGATAGCCGTCTTTTAGGTTTTCCAAGCTGTGCAACAAAACATCGACTATGTGTTTTGCCCAGTTGTATGTTAACATATTTCCATCAGAAACTATACTAGCATATTTCCATGATATATAAGAGGAAGTTGTTCAACACAGTTCAAATCTTTTTTTTTTTTTTTTTTTTTTGCTTTTTACCATTGTCTGCAGCTTGGTAAGTATCAACGTTGGACTCAGTCGTATGTTTGCAACAACAGTTGAGATTCTATATGGGAAACACGTCTTTATAAAATCATTCCGTTGGAATTGAGGGCTACGAATATTGATTTCTTTATCACCATCCTTTATTCCAAAAACCAACTTTGCGTCAATTGGCTTCAGCTGAACTGTATTCTTACCAAATTTGAAAACTTTCTTTCCTTTCACAAAGGATTTTATAATCTGGTCGATCGCTTCATCGTCTTTCTTATATTTGTTGACTTCAACATTGTCATTTCTCATCTCATCAATTAAATACCAAAATGGTGTTTGTTGTAATGCAGTTAACTGTTTCTTTGTAAAGACAATTGTTTTCAATTGTGTTTTTTAGCAGTTGAATACTACATCTATATTTGCAGACCTTTTTGGTTGTATCTGCACATAAAATAATTAAATAAATAAATACTATTTCCAACTTTCTTCTTACAATTGAAAATTGAAACTTATTACTTCCTATATTAGATATAAAAACAATCATAATATAAAACAATTTATAAGGAAGTTGATAAAATAATAATAAAAACAATTATAATATAAATCAATCGTAATATAAAACAATCATAAAAATGTTAATAAATTATTAGGTGTTAGGGTACCTGTAGCATTTCAACTGTGTTTTTCTGTTTTATACTATCTCTAGGATCTTGAAAATTGTTTTTTGTTTGATTGCCTTCAGCATGTTGATTGATTCATAAACTATTTCTTGTAGCCATAATTTAGGTAATGTTGAGTAAAGAAGAAAGACTGATCTTTTCGAAAATTTTAGGGTTTTGTAGTGAAAATGTGTATGTCGTATTAAGTAATGTTTTTTTTTTCAATTCCTGATGCATGTCCTTGGCATCCAAAAATGTTAACTCCATTTAAGTTGTATTTTTTTTTCTGATGCCTGTGTTTGGCATCAGTAAATGTTTAATCCATTTAACCATTAATATTTTCTAATGTCTGGCCTTGGCATCAGAAAATTTGGTAACAGCAAAATTTGGTTCATTAAATTTTCATAGAGCCAAAATATATATCATTCGCTATGAGATACAATTTTGATCACTCTCATTTTTCAAATCTTGGAAAGTTTTTTTCTCCAAAAACTTTCAGAATGTTACATTTTCACATAGCATAATCTTCGCAAAAAATAAAATAAAATTGTATTAATAAATTACAATTAACAATAACACATCTATAAATATATTTAGAAAGTTTAAAACTTACCGCTAATAGAAGAACACATCTATCAGGATAGCCGTCTTTTAGGTTTTCCAAGCTGTGCAACAAAACATCGACTATGTGTTTTGACCAGTTGTATGTTAACATATTTCCATCAGAAACTATACTAGCATATTTCCATGATATATAAGAGGAAGTTGTTCAACACAGTTCAAATCTTTCTTCTTTTTTTTTTTTTTTGCTTTTACCATTGTCGGCTTGGTAAGTATCAACGTTGGACTCGTCGTATGTTTGCAACAACAGTTGAGATTCTATCTGGGAAACACGTCTTTATAAAATCATTCTGTTGGAATTGAGGGCTACGAATATTGATTTCTTTATCACCATCCTTTATTCCAAAAACCAACTTTGCGTCAATTGGCTTCAGCTGAACTGTATTCTTACAAAATTTGAAAACTTTCTTTCCTTTCACAAAGGATTTTATAATCTGGTCGATCGCTTCATCGTCTTTCTTATATTTGTTGACTTCAACATTGTCATTTCTCATCTCGTCAATTAAATACCAGAATGGTGTTTGTTGTAATGCAGTTAACTGTTTCTTTGTAAAGACAATTGTTTTCAATTGTGTTTTTTAGCAGTTGAATACTACATCTATATTTGCAGACCTTTTTTATTGTATCTGCACATAAAATAATTAAATAAATAAATACTATTTCCAACTTTCTTCTTACAATTGAAAATTGAAACTTATTACTTCCTATATTAGAAATAAAAACAATCATAATATAAAACAATTTATAAGGAAGTTGATAAAACAATAATAAAAACAATTATAATATAAATCAATCGTAATATAAAACAATCATAAAAATGTTAATAAATTTTTAGGTGTTAGGGTACCTGTAGCATCTTCAACTGTGTTTTTCTGTTTTATAGTATCTCTAGTATCTTGAAAATTGTTTTTTGTTTGATTGCCTTCAGTATGTTGATTGATTCATAAACTATTTCTTGTAGCCATAATTTAGGTAATGTTGAGTAAAGAAGAAAGACTGATCTTTTTGAAAATTTTAGGGTTTTGTAGTGAAAATGTGTATGTCGTATTAAGTAATGTTTTTTTTTTCAATTCCTGATGCATGTCCTTGGCATCCAAAAACATTAACTTCATTTAAGTTGTATTTTTTTTTTCTGATGTCTGTGTTTGGCATCGGTAAATGTTTAATCCATTTAACCAATAATATTTGCTAATGTCTGGCCTTGGCATCAGAAAATTTGGTAACAGCAAAATTTAGTTCATTAAATTTTCATAGAGCCAAAATCCTGATGCCATGGTTTAGAGCTGTCAAAACGGGCCTGCGGGGCGGGTTTGCCCGCGGGCCTGAATAGCCCGCTATAAACGGGGCGGGGCGGGAAAGCTCGTAAGGATAACGGTCCTGAAAACTCCTAGCCCAAACCGCCCCGCGTAGGGTCGCGGGCAAAACGGGCAAGCCCGCGGGTTATGCAGTGTTCCTAAACTCTGAACCAATCATGCCCTCTAAATTGTTCCTGCAGCATTTGCTTACGTTTAATTTCAAACAAACTTGAAGAATCCCAAACAGCCAACATAAAGACTGAACAACAGCAAGTAGAAACATTGAAAATATGCAATAAATCAACATATATATAGCTTTGAGAAAATTAAATTTTGAAAAAGAAATATAAAAATTATAAACACGATGACTTAAACATATTGAAAGGAAAGCAAAACTTCAAATCACTGAACTTTGTTCTTAGACCCATCGAAACCCACTTTTCCTACTGATCCACTAGATTCTCTCTTCTGGGTTCGAAGAAACAAATTCAGAACCCAAGTTATCAAACCCAAACGCCGGGATCTGGAAGCGGTGGGCGAAGGGCAAGTGAGCAAGGGTCTCACCCACCTTGAAATGGTCCAAGCACACGGCGGCCGGCGCACTCATCTTGGTCCGAGGCCTTCCAGTTCATCTTGGCCCAATTGAACCGTTTTGAGCCATTCTTCTTCAATCCAAACTCCTCCGTTTGCAAATCACCTACCACCACTTTCCTTCTTTCTTCCATACTGGGACTGGGAGCAACACCGCTCAACCTTTTTCCACTGCTAACCGTGAACAAGATTGAAGATTTATCCGCGTGACAGAGAGAGAGAGAGTGTCGACTTGAGTGAGAACTGAGAGAGAGAGAGAGTTTGGCGGTATTTGGTTGCCGGCGTGCGTGAGACGGTGAGAGAGAGAGAGAGAGTACCGGCGTGACAGAGAGAGAGAGAGTGTCGACTTGAGTGAGAACTGAGAGAAAGAGAGAGAGTTTTTTATGAGAGGGTATTTTTATCTGAGATTTCAATTTTCATCCCTAAGTAACCCTAACCTAAATCTAACTCTTATAGTACTACTGTACAGTCTGTACTACTGTCTACTTATTAAACGAAATGGGCTTGGCCCTTGGGCAGTTGTGCAATAGGCCCAGAGTCCAGAAAGTGCGGGTTGCCCGCGCCAGCCTGCGCGGCCCGCACGGGCAAAACCAAAAGCCCGTTTTCCAAACGGGCATCCAATACATCAGCCCAACCCGCCCCTAATGGGTGGTGGAGCGGGCATGCCCGCGGGCTTTTGCCCTATTTGACGGCTCTAGGTTTGGCATCAGCAAAATTCTGTACATTTCCCAATTGTATTCGTATATACACGAATATATATATTTAATGAACCCCAAATACAATAAAAATACATTCACTGTCAAATTTTAAAAATAGATTATTCAAAATCAAAATACCCTTACTACGAAATTTGTCAAAAAAACGAGCCCTAAAATTAATGATATTTGGAAATAGAAACTCAAATTTTACCTGTTTCATCTTCACAGCAACCAGAGAGAGTGGTGGCGAAGAGGATAAATATGGAAATGGAAACTCAAATTTTCCCTGTTTCATCTTCACAGCAACCAGAGAGAGTGGTGGAGAAGAGGACAAATATGGAAATGGAAACTCAAATTTTACCTGTTTTATCTTCACAGCAACCAGAGAGAATGGTCGCGAATGCAACATGTGAGTATTATTTTGTTATGTACATTTTATATATAGGCTGTTTGGTTTTTTGAATTTTATAGAGAGTGATTGATGATAATGCTATTCATTCAAGTTTATAAATAGGTTGTTTGAAATACATCGTTTTTTTCAAAGTTTCTTAGGGTTTAAATAAAGAAGTTATAGTGTTTGAAGTTTGTTATGGTTTTTTTTATTATTATATATTTTATATTTTCCGATGTCTGATTGTTTAAGTTGTTAACATAAACAAATTTTACTGTCTAATGCAGTTTCAAAGAAAACCAAAATATCAAAGAAATCCAATACTGGTTCTGGAAGAGTAATATCAAATGTGCTTCTATTAAAACAACACTTGAAGAAAATAAACATCCGTGACGAACATATTTTTATGTTGAAGAAGACACCCTTTGCAATTTTGGTTGAAGCTCTACTTCAAAGAGAGAATGTTGATAAATACTGCAACATTAATAAGAACTTATTGTTATATGGTTAACTATTTTGTAAAAGGAGGGAAGAAGTACTTTTATGTTGGGAAAAGTAAAATTACAATTAAAGAGGAACATGTAAGGGATGTTTTTGGTGTAAATGATGGGGTGAAGGAAATTGATGTTTCCCTTTACAAGATTAATCGAACTCAATTTCTTTTAAAACATTTTCCACACAAGTTTGGAACAAATTTTTTTAATGAAATGTTGATGTCATCTTTGATTGAAAGTAGTATTTGTAGAATAATTGGTAGTGGAGAAGAAGATGATTTGAAGGATGTTTGCATGATTAATAGCTTTATTGGTGTTATCGATTTTTTTTCTTCCAAAGAACAGCTCATATATACCATGGTCTTATTTATAGCTAGTATCGAATATTGATAAGATATGTGAATATAACAGGTCAAAACAAATAGTAAATAATTTGATAAATAAATTGGAGAAGAGAACAAATATGGATGTGGAGAATTGTGCGCCTTTGATACCAGTAAGTTATGTTAACTTTATCATAAAATAGTTTTAACTTAATTTTTTATTCATTTATTACTGATATCTTGTTTGAATTCCAAATTACAGTATGTTTTATATGAGAAAACCAACATTTGTATCGCAGCAAACAATGATGCTACAACACAGTTCCTTAAATGGAACCTATCTTCTCTATGCTCTAAAAAGTTTGCTTCAGCGATGACCAATATTGTAAGCTTATATTATTATAATGAACTTAAATTTTGCTTCAGCCATGGAACCTATCTTGTCTAAATATTTTTTTTTGTTTTATATATGTAGCTAGATCATAACGAAGCTAATGAAGAGTTTTGTACTGAAGAAGAACAACATTATCTAGATGATAATGATTTTACAATTTCAATGCTTGATTTTCCAATAAAAGAAGAACATTTTGCATATATTCATTTACAAGTTAGTCACCGCTATCGTTTTATATACTGCCAACCCCAGGCATCAGGATTTGTATATATTTGTTTGAAATAGTGATAGTTAAATGTTTATGTTTATTCCATGTTTGTTTTATTGTCTTTTTTCTGTCATCATAAATTGTTGAGGTTTGAAATTTTTTGTTAACAGTCCTGATGTCAATCCTTGGCAGCACAAACTGGATGGGGTTTTTTGGGCTTGAAAAAACTATGAAAACAGTCCTGATGTCTAGCATTGGCAGCAAAGACTGGATGGGGGGTTTTTGATTTGAAAAAACTGTGTATATATTGATAGAATTTTCTAATGTCTTGCTTTTTGGGGATAGTCATAATAATAGCTTAAACAATTTTGATGATTCCTAGGGTTGGCAACAGAAATTGGATATATTGATTGAAAGATTTTTGTTTCATGATTTTTTGTAGGTTTCTGATGGTATAGAGACAATTGAAAGCAATCTTAGGAAAGATAGAGAAAATGAAATAAATAAATTGAAGTCTGAGATGAATGAGATTCTCTCTACAGTTGATGGCCTCAAAGAGACTTTGTCTGATAAGGACCATATTATACGATCGAATGATATTGGCATCAAATGGTTTTTGTCAACAATCGATGGCCTCAAAGAGACTTTGTCTGATAAGAAGCATATTATACAATCGAATGATATTGAGATCCAAAGATTTTGGTCAACAATTGATGGCCTCAAAGAGACTATTGTTGAAAAATATCATATTATTCAATTGAAAGATATTGAGATAGATAGACTAAAAGATCAGGTAGATGTTTCGCAAAAGTCAAAAGATACTCCAATGTTATCTTCTAAGTTGTCACCAACATCTAAACTTCATGTGAAGCTTATTGAAGTTCAAAATGAAAATTCAATGTTAAAGAAGAATGTATTAGAGTTGGAAGAAGAAATTGCAATTAACAAAGCTATTCATTTGAAGGCAGTAACTCCAGAGAATATTAATTCTATTTTGAAAGACATCAACAACATGGACGACTTTGTTAGTCATTCGTCTCGTCATGAAGATTCTTT
>JABEVN020004462.1:0-13257 GCA_013146195.2 Codonopsis lanceolata | reverse complement strand
CACTGTGGTGACTCATTGCGGCCATGGCTCTCCTCCCGAGCATGGTATTCTTGTCGATGATGGTGTTCGTGGGAAAGATTATGGCGGTCAGATCGCTTCTCCGCTCGTCTTGCTTCACCACTTCAACCTTTTTTCCGACGCGGATGTGAATGATCTGGGATCCGGTCATGGAGCGTGCAAGTGTTGGGAGGCAGGGCCATCTCCAACAAGTGTTGGGTTACTAAGAGCAGGCAGCACCAAATCTGCAACTGTAACCGGGGCATGGCCCAAGGTGAGTAGTTGCTAGTTAAGTGCATACATTTTATTATAATACTCCGCCTGAACTTGCAGGGCGACAGCTTGTTGGTCAGGGTTTTACCCGGGTAAACTCGCATGGCTATCCTGGTCGTTTTCCTGTTGGCGATTCAACTGCGTTCGGAGATCTAAAGCGCGAGCATCGCGCTTTTCATTGATGACCTACCTAGTGCCACGCGGCTTGCATGGCTTTGACTAGCATGCTGATAGTTGTTTTCCACATATGGCACGTCGTTGCCATGAGTCACGTGCAAGCTGCCACTTTTTATTTCTCGCTTGTACCCCGAGGCGCCTGGCGCATCCTGGTGCTAACCGATGGCTTCCACCGGTGGTTACTGGTGGTGGCATGATGCTTGCTACCTTTTCCAGCCATTGCAACAAGAAGAAAACTGAGAACTTTTACCAGAAAAACATGAGAGAAGTGTTGAAGCTTCGTTCCCGGCAACGGAACCAAACTGATATGGCAAAAATCACAGCTTGGGCCGTCCGTGTGATGGGTAGGATATCTGGGCTTGGATCGACTCCCTTGAACCTGGTTAAGAACACAAGAAAACCTGAGTGGAAATGCAAGGCAGGGCCTCCCGAAACCCCTCCTGCCAAGAGTATCATGTGTAAGTCCGAAAGCAATTTGACAGTGCCAAGGCTCAAGAAAGAGCATACCTTGTTATGGGTTATGGAGAGGTATTTATAGGCCCTCAATGTAGTTGAACTGTTTAGGATTCATTTTCTTAGATACCCAATCAATCAAGGAGGGAATCCTTGATTTTAGGCATGATAGGCGGTGGTCGCTAGAGATTTAGGAGCATATGGTAATTGTCTTGCTCAAACATGGAAACCTTTGACTTGTCTTGAGGAGCTAGCCCTGTTTCCTCGCCCGATATATGCCCGGCGAGCAAGGCTCGCCTCGATTGCTTGATGTGCACCGCTTGACGTTAATGTAGATCTGGTGGCCCCTGGTCAAGTGTGCAGGCCAATGCTCGACTGTGTTTGGACGAAATGAATCGACTCCTCTCGGCTAGGTATGTGGTCCTGCATGGCCTCGGTCGACATGCAAGGCCCGTGCCGGCCAAGGTTTGGACGGGAACTTCACTGCCCGCTGCTTAATGCTTCCATTATTTTACCCACTAGGCCAACGGATCCCACATTGATTACGCTTGTGACCGGCACGTGATGGTAGCTCGTGTCTTGCTCGTGACCCGTCTTGGGTCGGGCATATCAAAACCAAAAATCTTTCCAATGGCAAAAACTAGAGGTGGCAATTTTTGCCCGCCCATTTGTTCGCCGAGACCGCCTAATAAATAATGGGTATTGGCACACCAAAATTTTAAATGTGCGGCGTTGAGTGTTTTAAAATGTGTAGCGTTTACAACTATTTTGTTTATAAAAATAGCGTTTTAAAATAGTTTTCCAAACATGTTTACAAGAAAACAATTACGTTTTGAAAATGCTGTGTTTTAAAAACGTTGCGTTTAGAAAAAGTTGTGTTGTCAAAACGCCGCACTGCAGGAGGCCTAGCTTATTCAATTTTTGGTCGTTTACACTCGTGTCTCAAGGGTTTGCGAAATTAAAATCTAACAACAAAAAATACATAATTAGATTTGATTTGATTTAACTATGATTTACCGTTGTAAAGTGAGAACTCTTTAATGAAATTCTTAAACTAGTTGACTAATGAAATTCTTCAACCAAACACCGTGACAAGTAGCCTCCTAGCATGCTACGAACTCTGCCTCCATAGTGGAAGAAGCCATTAATGATTGCTTGACACTCTTCCATGAAACTGGTCCTCCAGCTAGCATGAATATATAACCTGACGTGGATTTCATCGTATCGTTGCATCCAACATAATCAGAATCACAATAGCCAATAACCTCTATGCTATCTATTTTTCTGTAGGTAAGCATAATGTCTTTGGTACCTTGTAAGTAGCGCATTACTTTCTTGGTTTCTTTCCAGTGACCCATTCCTGGGTTTATCTGATAACATCCAAGCATACTCGCCATTTACGCTAACTGGACAAGTACAAACTTGAGCATATATTATTCCCAACCTGTAAGCAGGGAATGTGCTCCATTGCATCAAGATCAAGTTGGTTCCTAGGACATTTAGAGATCAATTTGTCACCCTTAACAACAGAGGCAACACTGGGAGAACAAGCGTGCATGTTGAAATTTTTGAGTACTTTATCAATATAAGCTTTTTGAGATAAGCTTACAATACCCCGAGACCTATCATGGTGAACCTCAATGCCTAAGACGTAAGAGGCTTCACCAAGATCTTTCATATCAAAATTCTTTGAAAAAAAAGATTTGGTCTCATCTAACATGTCTTTATTACTACTTACAACAAAATATCATCAACATACATGACTAAGATGATAAATTTGTTCCCACTAACCTTTAGGTATATACATTGATCTACGACATTCTCAATAAATCTAAATTTACTAATCATATCATGAAATTTCAAGTACCATTGTCTTAAGGCTTGTTTTAGACCGTAAATGGATTCCTTTAACTCACATACCATGTGTTCCTTGCCCTCAACCTCAAAACCTTGAGGTTATCTCATAAAGACTTTAGAAAACAAGTCACCATGAAGGAATGCAATTTTAACATCCATATGATGTAACTCTAAATCATAATGAGCTACAACGACCATGACTATACGAAAATAATCTTTTTTCGACACCGGTGAAAAGGTTTCAAAATAATCTATGTCTTCCTTTTGAGTGAACCCTTTAGCAACCAGTCTAGCTTTATATCATTCAACATTGCCTTTAGAGTCAAGCTTAGTTTTATAGACCCATCTACAACCTACAGCTTTGGCTCCTCCGGGCAACTCAACGAGATCCCAGACATCATTTTTCTTCATTGATTCAAACTCATCATTCATGGCATCAAGCCACTAAGTTGAATGATCACTTTTAAGGGCTTCTAGAAGAACTTAGGATCATTTCCAATGCCAAGATCTTAGTCAACCTTATCAAGGTATACAAAATCATCAGATCTGGTTGGTTTTCTAGCCCTCTCTGACCTCCGAGGAGGTTGTTCATTAGCACGAAGTTCATTAGGCTCATTTATGTGGGGTTCAACATTAGGTACAATCTCGGGTGCACCAACATTCTCAATAGGATTTAAGTATTGATCGTCATCAGAAGGTACTGGTGCTACAACATTTTGAGGAACAGGAATAGAAACTTGTTCTTGAATTTCCTCTATATTTATTTTTCTTATTGTACTCCCACTATAACCAGCAGTTTCTAAAAATTATGTATACCTTGTTTCAACAATTCTAGTGGTATGAGATGGACAGTAAAAACGAAAACCCTTTGATCGTTTAGGGTAGCCTATAAAGTAACAACTTATGGTTTTAGGATTGATTTTCTTAATATGTGGGTTGAAAATTTTATCCTTTGCATGACAACCCCATACATGCAAATAATCAAAACTAGGTTTCCTTTGTGTCCATAATTCGTAAGGCGTTTTAGGCACGGACTTACTAGGAACTGTATTGAGTATATGTAAAGCTGTTTTGAGAGCCTCAACCCAAAGAGACTTGGGTAAAGTAGAACGACATATCATACTTCGTACCATGTCCATGAGGGTACGATTAGGTCTTTCTGCAACACCATTTTGCTGGGGTGTACCCGGCATTGCATATTCACCAACGATATCATTTTCTTTCAAAAACAAGGCATAAGGTCCAGGGTGTTGACCCAAATCAAAGAATTTTCCATAATATTCTCCTCCTTATCGAATCTTACAATTTTAATTTTAAGGTCAAGTTGGTTCTCAACCTCAGCTTTGTAGACCTTAAATAAATCTAGGGCCTCAGATTTATCATGAATAAGGTAGACATAACCATATTGTAAGAAGTCGTCAATAAACGTAATGAAGTACTTATGTCCACCAATACCCGGAGTAGTAAGAGGTCCATAAATATCAGTGTGAATAATTTTTAAAAGTCCAGGTAGCTCCACGTTTAATACCTTTTACAAATTTTCCTTTAATGCATTCAAAACATGTGCCAAAATATGAGAAATCTAAAGGATAAGGAACTCCCTCCTTTATGATTCACTCCATTCTTCTCCTAGATATGTGGCCTAAACGTTCATGCCACAATCTAGAGGAATTTTCATCCTTTAGTTTTCTCTTAATACTAGTTAGAACAACTATATCATTCACATTCATCGATTCTAAGGATTTAGAAAACAAAGGATCTAAACATAATTTGTTGAGGTTTCCCTCTAACAAACATGAACCGACAACTTCAGAGTAAAAACAAAGAGAGAAGCCTTTATTCTCAAACTTAAACAAAAAACCATAAGTGTCAAGTTTAGAAAGAGAAATAAGGTTTCTAGTCATACTGGGAACATAAACAGTATCAACTAAATCCAAATTGAAACCACTCTCCAAGACTAAACGGAGAGTTCCAACAGCTTAAACTTGAGCTTTCTCTCCATTTCCTACTATTACGTGTCGATCTCATTTATTTAGTTTCTTCACGAAAAGGAATCCCTGCAATGAATTAGTAACATGCACAGTTGTACCAGTATCAATCCACCATGTGTTTAAAGGAACATTAATCGTAAAAGATTCATAACAAACATTTATTGGTGAACTACCTTTCTTCTCAAGCCACTCACGAAACTTAGGGCAATCCCTCCTCATATATATGCCCTTTCTCTCTACAAAAGAGACACTTGATGTTTCCAAGGCCTTTTGCAGTAGAAGAGTTTGCCTTGTTTGCTTTAGTGGTAGAAATACTCTTGTCCCATTTCTTGTTACTTTTGGCATAAGTCTTTCCTTTCCCTTTAGATGGTCCAGATGTGATGATATGGGCATTTTCAATCCTCTCGGATTTAAGCCTTTCTTCTTCTTCAACACACATGCTCATTAGCTCACTCATCTTCCATTTCACTTTCAGTGAATTATAGTTGACCTTAAATTGGCCAAACTAAGCTAGAAGAGAAGTCATAATGAAGTGAGTGAGAAAACCTTGAGAGATTTCCATGTCCATTGCTTTAATTTGAGCAGCCATGTCACTCATCTTCATGATGTGCTCACGTACACCACTCACACCATCATACTTAAGCGTGGCCATCTTTGTGATAAGAGTTGTAGCTAGTGCCTTTGAAGAGTCCATAAATTGCTCTTCGATATGAGCAAGATACTCCTTAGGACCTTAGCATTATTAGAATCATGAATTGCTCCACGAATAGCGGTACTAATGGGGCCTTTCATAATCAATAGTGATGTGCGATTGGAGCGCTCCTACGCCTCTAAAGCAACTTTAGCCTCAGCAATGCTTTCAGTTGTAATTGGTGGAGGGGCATTCACACGTAAGGCATAATCCAGATCAGAAATTCCAAGAATAATGCCAATTTGTTCTTTCCATGAGGCAAAGTTCGTACCACTCAGGGATTCAATAGAGGAAAGGCAACTCGTTATAGTAGTTTTATGATTAAATGCTAAAGGAAAACAAAAGCAATCATCCAAATTACGACCTTAAGAGAAATCCACAAAAATAAAAAAATCATTAATGTTCAAATAAATTGAAAATAAGCAGTTTATCTATAAAAAGGTAAAATACACAAAAACGTTTTTATTTAGAAATATAAGGCATCATCAATAGCCTTCCGTTGGGTCGACTATCAACATACAAGTTATCTCTGTTGGAATATGCTTCTTGATAATCAAATTATCTTGTTGCATATCCCTAATATTTTGATTTGCTTGTTCCCATTACCGTGTGTCATAACAAGTAGCTAAAAGGTCTGCGTGTCGATTAATGTGGCAGCTTATTTGACAACACATAGGTCTAAGATTAGGTCGTCCTAGTCTAGTCCTAACCTCCTTATAAATGATTGAACAGAACAGCACCTCATATGCACAAAGCACCAGCAGACTTGCTGAACTCTCAAAAGGCTCTTTGCTAAACTCGTCACCAGCAGACTTGTTGAATGCACTAAAGGACACCCTAAAGACTCACCACCAGCAGACGTGCTACAGTGACAAAGTGTCAAAGGATTCCTCACCAGCAAACTTGTCAAGTGCATCTCGAAGACACCTCGAAGACCCACCAGCAGATCTATTACAGTTTGAATGTTCACACCAACGAACATCAATCATTCTTTCAAGATAGACTCGCCTTTGAACATCAGACCAACGGACTTTACTCAGCACGTGCTTCAGAGAAGTCAAGACTGCAGCAGATCAAGACAAATACAAAAGTATTCAAGCTTCAAGAGTCATTCAAATCCTCGTGAAGCGTGACATCATTGATACTGCAAGATCTTTTCTCTCTCCTGAGATCTGTAAAAGAATTAACTTTATTGGACAGATCATCCCGACAGTGCATCAGACGTCAGACTTACTTTTCAGGAACCTATCAATGACAGTCTGACAAGCAACCAGTTCAAGATCTTGAAGACAAAGCCTTTATCCATCGGTCAAAAGTCCAGCTGAACAACATATCTCTATCCAGCGGATTTCAACATACATCATCTCTAACGGATAGAAAGTGTAACTTCAAATCTCAATGATCATCTTGACAACGATCAATATAAAAAGGATATCTCTTCTACTCTTCAGATGGGATGACGAAAAAATAAAAGAAGACGCTAAGTCTAAAACAGAGACTAACAGAGTCTCTGGATCTGCACCAAGAATTTTGAAGAAGAAAAAAGATCGACAACGAGATCGTCCTCACCAAAGCATCTCATATCTCTACATCCTGGTTGCAGTGAGCCTACCTAGACCTTAGCAACTCATCTTCTGTGAATTGCTAGGAAGAATCACCTTGAAGAATAGAAGAGAGATCAGAGATCATCTACAGTCAAGATTCTCGTCTTGGTCAAGAACCCAGTTCTTGATTTGAGTTCTTCATCCTTCTTCGAAGAACTCAGCCTTTAGCTGAAGCTTCAGAAACCTATTTCAAAGCAAAAGGCCAAGTCGTTGATCAATTTGAAGATCGAACTCAAATGTTGCCCAAGGAAGATGAAGAGCTGTCTGTACATATTACATTCATATCTTCAGATTTGTATTTCGATACAAATGCTGTTGATTGTGTAATAATCAATCATCTTAGGAGGTCGAGTGCTTTGCACTCATTCGTTCAGATATTTATTATCTGAACGAATAACCATAGTGTCTTCTCATCACTGTTTCTCATCTGGTCTCCTATTGTCCTTTGTACTTAAGAGTTTGTCTATAAACGATTACGTACAAGATCTGAGGATTGATGAAGATGAGAACAAAATTTTCATAGAGAGTCTAGGTTGATGTAATCTGTAATTTATCCTTGAATAAATTCAAATGTTCTTTCAATTATTCATCTTCCAATCTTTATCTCTCTATGTGCTTTTAATAAACTGTTTTATCTTTTGAAAAGCCACATTTCAATGACTTCCTAAAACTTGCATTTTGGAAGAAGGATTAAGTATGTTGTTGTTCTGATCATATAATCGTGTACAGCTACTTAAGACTTCTTAAAACCTAAGCCTAAATATTTCTGCTGCTTAAACTCTTTCTAAAACAGGCATTTGTTTTACTAACGGTTCACGAGCAGAGTTCATAACTCTGCTGATAGCAAGTCTTCTATTATTTTCTATTCTGACTAACATCATACATACTCTATAAGTCAACCGTCTATACCACTAAAATGAGTAAAATCTATACTTCATGTATATCTAAAAGAAAAGTTTTTAATGTGGTATCATAGGCTATTCACCCCCCCCCTCTAGCCTATTTGAGCTTTATTGCGGACCAACAATTGGTATCAGAGCCAAGCTCTTCAAGCTTTATGCCAGGTCTAACCACCTGAGAGTTGGATCCTCAAAAGCTCACTCCAAATGCATGTCAAAAAAAAATTTAAAAGCTTTTGACAAGGATTTCATTAAAAAAGTTTTATTTTAAAAGCAACTTATATCTGAATACTTTTTGTTTTTCAAAAATCATTTGAGAAAGATACTCTCACCTCGATGATTGTAAGAACTTATTCATATGACCGATATGTATATATCTATTGGCACTATGAATAATTTCTTCTTCAGATGTATAAAAACTTCGATGGATGTTTCATGATAATGGAATTTGATATTCAAATTCTCTTGACATAAGGCTAACGATTGTTATCAATCTAACACCTTCTCGAGAGAAAATTTCTTAGTTAAAATTCTGCAACACTACTGTGAAAGAATTTTATCTGATCTCTGATTCATCTTATGAAAAAGATTAAGAGTAAAAAACTCTATATCATGAAACTTTGATTGATCCTCTGTTTTATGATATTTAGTTTCTGGGAACTTAGTCTATATTTCAAAGAGATATTTGTAATCGACCACTAAGAAACTTGAATAACAATTCTCTAAAAAATGTCGCAAACGAAATCATTCCTTAAGCAACATCTACTACAGACACAATAGCTCAGATTCCTAAAGACTCATTCTGGAAGACGTCTACATTGATCTGAACGAGACTGTCAATAAGGGTACACTCCAAGTCCAGTGCTCTTTTTTATGCACTGAGACCCAGGAAGAATAAGATATTCAAGATCATGTTCTTTTCTTCCTCTTCTTTTTGATCTTATACTTATTCCAATATCTTTGTATTTTCTCTGGAGCTTCTTAAAGCACACAAAGCGTTACTAATGATCTTTTTGATTCTCATTCAGGGATACAATTTTTCTCAAAGATCATCTAGCTACCTTTGACTATTTCTCTACCTGCTTGAACTGAGATCCCTACTCTTTTGTCTCAGTCAAATCTTCTTCTTACTTGGTATTATGATTTATGACCAATATCTGTTTCGTCTTTCCTTCTCCTTGATATTCAGGAATAAATCTTCATTGCACTTCTTTATATTTGCATGCTCTGTTCATCTCTGTGTTTCTTTGCAAATATAAATGCTTGAGTAATTGTCTATCATACTATGTTCTTTGATTCCTTTTCTTCCTTTAAGTATGATATACATTACCAATCTGAAATTGATGTCTTTTATTCAAAGTTATCTTTGATCTGCTGTGTATTTGCAACATCAATTCTTCTTCTTCGTTGATCCTTTCTTGATGCAATGAACTTCATAAGCTCAGTTATGTGTGCTGACTTATAGGAGTTTCCACCTTAGTATAAAATGTGCAAACTACATGGGTATCTTTGCAAATTCTACTAAGGTTGAGGCTAAGCTTTTCGAAATTGACTACTTCTTAAAGCATAATGACCAATTTCTTAGATTCTCGGTAAAGGTAAACAAAATGTTTAAAAAGGTAAAACGATTTCTTCAAAAAATTTATGAAAAGTTTTTTTGTCAAATCTCACTGAAAAATTGTTTTGATATATCAAAAACCTTTTTATCTTCTCAAGAAATCCGATTTGTCTTTTCAATTTTCTTTTGGGCTTTCCAAGAAGAACAACTTACCGGATATCTAGGAATTGACTCTCTCTCACATAAGTCTTTATGACTTTACAGTGAGTAGATGAAAGGACCTTTCGCACTTTATTAGTTCACCTTTAAGACCGGTCGTTAGTCTTGCCTCAACAAGTATAAATAGAGACATCCCTCCTTCTTCTCTATGACTTGCAAACTATCTCCGAACAATATGATAGACGCTGATACAAAACCCTTTTCTTCCAAAATGTTACTTTGGAGAATTCTTAGCACTAGATCAAGTCTCTCTCTCAACAACTTGGAATTATTCTTTCTATTACCCAAAAGTTGTTTGATTAGTTTCGAGGATTCTTCTTGTATGAAGAATTTCCTCAACAACCATTTAGCATATATCTTCCGTTTCTCTCTATACCATTTCACATTTGAATGCTCCTTCTCCTTTAGAAGATCTTCCTATCTTCAGTGAGCCAAATGTGATTCTCCTCAGATTTCCCCTCTTAAACCTCCGAGGATAAGCGCCTGCATTGAAACTAATATCTAGAAAAATCTAGTATGTGTTTATGCAGCGCGTCTGGGATGGAGAAAACCTGCTAAAGAGGAGAAAAGGATCAGCCCCGCTCTCTCCATGGCTGATTATGAGCTCCTTGATCTGGACCTATATTGTGTTTGCCAACCGGTTAAACGGATATGGGTCCATAGTCCCATAGACATCTCCTTGTAACATTTTTATCTTTAGAAATGTATAGGGTGTTTAGATTAGTTGTTTAATAGGAGTAGTTAAGTCATCAGAAGTTGTATTGAATCTTGTAATCTTTAGATCCTCTTTGTATTCGAGTATATTTTGATCTAAATGAAAACTTGTTCAAAGCAACTTTACTTCATGTCTATCTACCTTTGTTTGTACATCTTTTTGATAGCATGAACTCTTGTGTTTGCCTATGGATTATGATCTTCATATTACTGTATATATTTCGGATCACTAACAGCAAGCATAACTCTGCTGATAACCCAACAGCAAACCAATCCTTAACCATGTATCTCTATTCAACAAAACAATAATTCTGATAAGACAATCCCAGGATCTATCCTTGAAATATTAGTCTTATAAATTTGATATACCATTTCTTACATGTGACTCAGATAGCACAGAAGACTTTAAATCTTTTATCAAAACTTCTAGTGCTTCAAATACTAAGTTGATTCATGGTTTAATGACAATCTTTGCCTTAACTGATGTCATTACAACTAGATCAATTGGTTTCTTTAATTCTTAAAAAGAACCTTATTTTGATTAGAAACTTCAATGATTACTGGTAGAAATCTCATCAAAAGAATCAATGTTGGAATATGGACAACTTTAGTTATGGATTTCTTTGAAAGGACTGCTTACCTAGCAACTCCTTTCCTAGAAATCGAAGATCTCGCCTTAACCCATGATGTTCTGGTGAATCTTCATTTCCATCCCAAAAATTCTGGTCTCAAACACTTCGCAATAGCAAACCTCATAACTGCTGCTGGAAGGATGACCTTTGAGGAATTACCAACTTTTTCTGCTTCATATCATATCTGCTGTTTCCTTTGTTCAAGACAACCCTGCTCAAAATTTCTCTCTTCTTTCTTGAGTCTTGAACAATTGACTTTCTTACCCAAAAGATAGTCATCATCCTTAGTTGTTGACCTTGAAGTGACAAATTTTATTTTCTCTCTATCTTCAGTAAAACTTAGTATAAGCTGCTTCCTTCTCTATGATACAAGTACTTTAACTAAGGTGACTGTTGACTCCATGTCACTTCTATTGCTCTACTCACGTATCAGGATTCTGTTGAGGAGGAGTATGGTCATTAGCTAATCCATGCCAATGAAGCCTATGGTTTATCCTTCCAAAAGCCGAGGCACTCCTAAAGGATAACCTTGCTGAAACATTGTTTATTCAATTGGTATATGCAGAATTTCATATCTGTTGTATCATATTTATTCAGCAACCTTCTAGTCTTCTTAACTCCTAAAGTTAGATTTTCCGTTAGCAGACTCCAAACCCTACTGATCCTTTTCTATCAGCAAACTCTAAAACTCTGCTTTCAGCAGACTCAAAAATTTTGTTGATCTCCTTCAAACAGCAGACCCTCATCTATGTCGACTTCCTTGTTACTCTTATCACTTGAAAATGGCATATCTCAATATTTGCTAATCAATGTTCACACTCCTAACTCTTGATATCAGCAAATCTTAGTCTACTGGTCACCTTTCTTTCAAAATCAGTAACAGTAGACTTCCATCATTCTTGAACACTATGCTTCTCTAACTACTTGGTATCACATCAATTACATTGCTAACCTCATAAGTGTGTTCAAGACAATCGATAATCATGCATCTCCAAGCATTAATGTCAGCAGACAATCATCCCTCATGTTCACTCTTAGGTTATCAGTTGAACCAACAGACTTAAAACTCTGCTGGTTATCCTTAATCACCAGACTCGTAACTCTGCTGGTTATCCTTAAATAGCAGACTCTCACTTCAGCTTTTTTTATTCCTGTATCAGCACTCTCTACTGAAACTAATCATCGAAATTGGTTTCAGACATTAACTCAGCTGATCAACCTTGTGTAACGATATCTTTGACATAAAACGTTTAGGAATATTGATAGTTTTTTCAAAAATATATTTTACAAATCTTTCTAAAAAGTGATTTCAAAACACATTTTCTTGTTCTAGAATGACTAGAAGACACAGGAGATTGCTGAAGGCTGTGTGGATGACTCTGAAAGCCCTGAAAGTTTATTCTGGTAAACATAGAACACAAAGATCTTAACTGTTTTGCAAATCATTTTCTTAAAAAGATACTTTCAAAAATATTTTTGAAATTATTTATGTTCCAAAATTCTATAGATTTGGGAGATTGCTGAGGATTGTGTAGATGATTCAGAATGCCCCGTAAATTATCTAATAGGATACTTGGAATTTTAAAACCAATACTAATTCCTTAATTTATTTTGTATGAAATTTGCTATATTATTTTTGCTCATTGATATCAACACAACTCAATTTTAATACCCTCAGCCTTCTAATTCATTCTTCTTGGTATTGAAATTCTTGATATAAGTCACAGAGCTGTCCAAATTCATACTCCCTAGAAGTGACTTAATATCACAATCATGAATCGCCGCCTTTTCAAGAAACACGTCCACTCAAAATCGAGCTTTGAAATGATTACGGCTAGTTTCACATCGGTCATTCGCTCTACGGTGGATATTCAAGCGGCGGTTCTTGATAGTCGTGTTCTTCACATATTCTCGAAGTCTTGAATATATATATATATATATATATATATATATGCTTATTGAAAATCTTATGATTTGTTATCTCTCTCAATAGTTATATTTTGTTTCTATTCCGAAAATTGATACGATTACTATCAGTGGTTCTTCTTTTCACTCTCAGAAATTTCCATGGCATTTCTTCTTCTAACTTGGCGTCTCTAACCGCTTTTTGCTTCTCTTAAATCTTCGCCGTCACCAAAGTAGGTTCGCATTCCTACATTCTTGGTCGAGCGATTCAAGGAGAACAATTCCTT
>JABEVN020004461.1:0-13259 GCA_013146195.2 Codonopsis lanceolata | reverse complement strand
ACAAGTCGAGAGACTAGCTAGCTAGGCGAGAAAGTCGTCATCTTTTATTTTTGTGAATAGGTGGTTTGCGTATGTTTTGGAGGCTTTGCTACAGTTTTTCTTGTTTTAAGACTATGGATTTGTATATAGATACTAGTTGTTTGTGTGTTTATAGTAGGTAGATGTTTGGTGCGTTTGAGGCATGCATGTACATTGTTGGCTCCTAAGGAGAGTAAGAGCTTCGAAAGGGCGGTCTTGGAAGTCCGATCGGGTCACCGGAGCTCCGGCAATCGATCAATGAAGGTGGAGTGTGATCTTGAGTCTCCTTATCTCTCTAAACCCAGCAAGCTCTCATATGTAAGATGGAAATGGTTGGGATGGTGATGTCACAAACTTGGCTCAATCCAAGTGAAAGGGTTATGTGACTTCTCATTGGTCAATAAATGTCTACCATTGATAAATAATCATCAAAGGCTTGGATTGAGTCTCCCTTGGTCAACATAAGTGAGATTAAGTGATTTGGGTCAAGTTTGGTCAGACTTGGGGTCAATGGTGCAAGGGACAATGCCACAATTCAACAAAAATCCTGAAGTGCAGGAAATCAGGGCAATGCTACTGACCAGTCAACTTGTAAAATCTACCATAAATCACTAACATTTCCGATTGAGGTAATTTTTGCTTTTTCTGAAACTAGACTCTTTAAAATACAATTTAGAATTTTAAATTTCTCAATTCGGACTTGTATTCATCAAAATACAGTCCCTCCAAGTTCATGTTAACATTATGAATTCTCAAAACAGAACACAGACACAGCCATAATACGTGGCCTATTTGAGGCACTTAAACACATTGGAAAATTATAAAAATTTACAGGGATTAACTTAACATATTTAGGTAACACACACTAAAATTTAAGGCAATTATCTTTTGTATATTGGTACCATAATTTTCCCAAAATTTTCCCAAAAACAGGACTGAATCTGTGAAGTAATAAGTTGGTTATTTTATTTCCAATTGTAACAAGTCCACGAACATGGATGGTTTAAAGATGAAATAACTAGTACCCTTGGTCTAGAATTCAACCCACATGAACCACAAGTAACATGGACAAGTCTCTAAGGCAAAGGAATGCATTCATGCATCCTAATTTCCGAATGCTCAAATACAAGCAAGAAGGGTCTCAACCTCAAAGTTAAGCTTCCAATGGTCTAAGTAATGACCAAGAAACATGTAAAAATCATACCAAGACTCTCTAAGACTTAGTTAATAGTTAAGGAAGCTAAGGCGATACACAAAGCTACCATGAAAAGGCATACAAAGCATATAAATCTTATAAGACAACCAATACTCAACTAAAAGAACTAGAACCAAGATAAACATGTTAGGTTTATTTCTAGCATGTTAAGCAACAATAACGATCATGGTAAATAACCAAGGTTTGGGTTCTCATACTAACAACAAGCCAACAAGAATGTTAAAGCCATTTCACATACAAAACAAGGAAGTCAAACACACGAAGGTCCATGGTCTTACATGTTTGGTGGAGATTTTTGACAAATATTGCATGTGATTCCAAAAGGAAGTACACAAGACATTGTTCATCCCACTATTAATTCATTGTATTTGTGGAGAGATTCACTCGTATTGAGGTTGACAATGAATATGAGATACAAAGTATGGGTCAAACGAGAGCTTCGAATAATTGAAACTTTTTGTCGATTGGATTACGAAGTTTGACGATGGTAAAATTGGTGAACCAAATGATAATTGTGTTTATGTTGATATTCTCAATCAACTGCTGCTTAAGGAATTCAACGATTCAATCGTTCCAATTGTACAAAGCAAATATCCTTCATTTGGAAGTAGTCCTGATGATTCATCATTTTTTGAAAAGAGAGTTATTCTAGATCCGGCTCTTGATGTGGTTAATTCAATAAATGATTACATGGTATTGAAGAACAAATCAAAAGGAAGATCGTTTTTTAGCTCAAATTTTTCATGTCATTTTGATAGAAACGTTGATCTTTTGAACGATAATAGATATTCCAAAAGTTTTAAATGGAATTTCATGTTCTGGAATCCTAAATTATGAGTTGAATTTGAAGGTTGGAATTTCATTAATGTTGCTTCGTAACATTGATCATTTTCTTGGGTTATGTATTAGCACGCGATTAATTATTACAAGGCTAAGAAACCATGTTTTGAAAGATCGAGTTCTTTCAAATGGTCATTCTGGTGGTACTATTTTATTTCAAAAATGTCACTGACACCATCTAATCATTGAATTCCATCCAAATTTCAAAGAAAACAGTTTACGCTGATGGTATCTTACGAAATGTTTATAAATAAAAGTGTCCAGCGTCAAACTTCTTTTGAAAAACCTTATTTTTAATTATCATCAGTATGTCGCTTTGTGTAGAGTTACTAATCTTAACCAATTTATGTGATAGTAATAGTTGTAATAATCGTACATTTTCAACGAAAAATGTTGTATATAAAGAAGTATTTTAAAATTTATAATAACTTTTTAACCAATTTATGTGATTTTCTTTGATTATACTGTTTATCACTATTTATTTATTTTGTTCATATTAAAATTTTTAATTGTATATTATTCAACTTTGATTGAGTATATGATTTTGTACCCAATAACAAATCGTGCAACGCACGGGTGCATAACTAGCTTAACTATACAAACAATTGTAGTTTTTAACCTTTCAAACACTTAAAACTAAGCTTGTCAATGGATCAGATTTTGATCTGAATCTGATGTTATTTTTATGATAAGGATTTAGTTTCAAAATCCAATTACCCGATTTTGATCTGAATCCTAAAATCCAAAAGTTTAACAAATCGGATATGGATGAAGGTGTTCCGATCCGTTAACAATCCGATCCAATCCGATATAAAAAATATATTAATATTATACATATAAAAGTTACTAGTGATGAGTTTTTAGTCATTAATCATTATTAATTCTACTAAATATAAATTTTTCAACGAACTCTAAAATCTTACTAACATTATTATTCATGTTTGTGTAAGCTAAAAACATAAAATTTTAATTTTATTCAACCTTTGATTAAACAAAAATACTTGAATATTAATTTTATTAAGTATTTAATTAGGGGCGAATAAAATCCGAATTCGAAAATTTAGGATATGGATCAAGCTTTTGAATATCCGAAAGATAATCCGATCCGATCCAAGTCCGATAATATCTTAACAAACCGGATAATTAATTTGATTGATCCGATCCGAATCCGATCCATTGACAAACCTGCTAAAAACTCACGCTTTATAGTTACCTTATCTTGATTCTGACAATTAATCAATCAAAACACAAATATCCCTCTCCCCGTTCAACTTAAATCTCGGGTGGAAATGGTCGACATTCTCGTTCATTATTCATACCTTTTATTTGGATATCATATTGCTAGAACTTCCACTAGGTTTACCACCCTGGTGACAACTATGCCTCGAAAATCCACATGCATCTCACATGCACTTTATCTTCAAGGTAAAGTTGTCACTAGAGTAGTAGCTCTAGTGGAAACTTTAGCATTTTCATTTGGATATTCACGGGTGTAAAATGGATCGGAGTTTTGATGTTATTGATTAAGAGTAAGGATGTATAATAAGTGTAAATAGAGTTTTGTTATTATTTTTGAACTTTTTCAAAACAACCCTTAATGTTTTAAAAGACTATTCACCCCCCCCCCTTTATCCTTATGTCTTGCCAAGTGTATAGCTGAAATTTTCTGACTTAATTGGTTTTCCACTTGAATTTTGAAGGTTGAAAAAACAGACAGAACGTCGGATATTTGCTTGAGTGGAAAAAGCCAAACATATCGTGAAAAATCATCCACAATCGACAAATAATATTTAAAACCAGAAATAGAAGAAACGGTTGAAGGTCCCCAAATGTCTAAATGTAATATGTCTAGAGGATTTATTGAGTTAAAAGTACGGAGGAGAAAAGGTTGACTGTAAGACTTGCCCAAATGGCATACATGACATAGACTAGGTTTCATAGATCTACTAACTGAGATCCGAAATTTATTGACTACAGACGCAAAATGGGCTGGAAGAGTGCCCCGAACGCGCATGCCAAGTTTTTTATGTCGTACATTCACCGATGAGAGCAAGAGAGTTAATAGAGGAAGAAGGCATGAACGATAATTTGTAGAGGCCATCAGTGCTACTGCCAGAAAGAATAGTATGTCTCGTGCGGTGGTCCTATTCACACGAAAACCACAATGGTCAATTTCAATTTTTTTTTATTATCACGAGAAATTTGATGAATTAAAAGTATTTTTTAATGCATGGAAGGCACACACATTACATTTTGTAAATTAAAGGAACAAAACCCAATTAAAAAATGAGACTGACCGATGTATTAGATAGGAAGGTGCGAACCATTTGCTATAATGACAGTATCCTTACTCGAGTATAGAATGGAGTGGGATAAGATATCTGGTGATTGAGTCATATGAGATTTAGCACCGAAGTCAAGAACAAAGGAGACCGGGGCCATGGATGATGCTACTGGTGCTGAGTTTTGATGTTATTGATTAAGAGTAATGGTGCATAAATATAAGAAATAGATCAATAATGTACATTGGACTTGTGAGTGACCAAAAACTATAAAACATCAAAAATGTATAGGAGCCTTATGAATAAAATTATTAGCATTGTGGAATCATGGTTTTGATAATCAATGTTATCATCGTAAGTACCTGCAGTGTGGTTTTCTCATACCTCAATAAAAAAATATTCAATGTTATCGTCGTTGTAATAGTTTTTTTTACGCGAAGAAGGCTCTATTGTAGAACTTTCATCCTTATCTTCATCATTTTTATTAGTTCGCACGATACCATCAAGTATTTCCTCATACATTTGTGCAACCCACTTTCTATTGCGTAGTTCAAGACTTGTTCGACATCCATTGATATTTTCACACCTTTAAGATGAGAATTCATTGAAGTGTGCATGATATGTTTGTGATACTATGATTGTTCTTGGGCAAAAACTTAGGAAATATCGTCTTACATGTATTTTTTATAAGATGGATCCATGTGGTCGACCTACCATGTGTTAGCTAATTGAGCCGTGAGAAAGTAAAGTCTCATCTTATGAATTAGGATTCGCAAGATGGTCTCACGGGAGACATCCTATCGTTCTTGTGTATAGTTTTAATATGTCTCAATCCCAACTAGATTAGGTACCTTAAGGCCTATAAATTAATATATTATTAATTCATGTATAAATTAATAATTACTAATTTATTGATTAATTGATATCTCGTTAAATTAATAATATTTACTGGTCACAAATATATTAATTTATGAATATAGCTAGGTTTACCACTAGTTCTACCACTATTGTTACCACTAAGCCTTAGTGAAGCGCAAAGTTGTCTTTTACTAAAATACATTTGGCCTTCATCGAGGCTTAAGGGTAACAGTATGGGTACAAGTAGTGGTAAACCTAACATTTTTGTTAATTTATAGAGGACAAAACTTCTCATTTGGCCACCCAACTTTTCAAAAACTTGCAAGGCGGCCATAGAAAGTTTAAAATTTTCATTCTTGCCACTGTACATTAGTTAGGTGGCAAGCAAGCCCATTTTTTGGACAGACGTTAGTTTAGCCATTAAATTTAAGTCAAATCCCTTTTTTTGCCCCTTTAAATCAAATTATTTTCCCTGTTTAGCCATTAAATTTAAATTAAATCTTTATTTTGCCCTCTATTAGAAATCTTTAGTGAAAGTGCAGTTATGCAACGACAGTTCTACGCCGATGAAATCCAGCGACCCCATGGTTGTTGTTCGCCACCATTAATGGAAAAACATCAAGGAAACTCATATTTACATTACTCAAGAAAAATCTCACGCAAGATTAGTAAGAGTCCGTGGTTGCCCTTGCGTGTAGTAGGGAGGGAGGAGAACTGTGCGTTGTGTGCCACCATCCATGGCAACTCCGATGAGTTCACCAGATTTTGAAACTAAAAAATAAAAAGTCCAGGTTTATCACTATAGCCATAAAACTAGGCAAGACTCTATTTCATTAATGGTAGTCTTCCAAGGAAAGGTTTCAATTTTAAAAAAAGTAGACTTACAGCATTAAAGAACAATTGGCCCTAAAAAATAAAAAGTCCAGATTTTGACTGCTAGCTTTTGGATATGTTGGATCCATGGGCACATCCCTCAATCGGCAGTGATGATGGAAGTGAACTACATCTTTGGATTTCAAAATTAATGCTACTCAATCTTTGAATGCAAGATCTTCATAATCTCAATAATCGAATTAAGAACTCGGCTCTATTTTAGCTTCCTCAATCAGCTCAATAAACAAGCTAAAATTCAAGAACACAATCAAGGGAATTATGACTGACGACATTTAATTAGAGAATCGATATGTAAATAATCTGTCTATGCACCTTCGATTCGCCATCCATCGTCTCAACAAAGAACCCTAATAAGTTTTTAGTGAACGATGAGTTTATCGATGACGATGAGGATGGTGGTAATCATGATGATGAGCTCGGCTTCTTTTCTTTTCCTCTTACCACATTAGGAGCAATAGCAAGACATGAGAGAGACTTCCTACAACCCAAGTAAGAACAAAGAGCCCGGTCAATCGTCAACGACCATTTCTCTACGTCACTTCTTGCGTGAGGGAGAGATTCAAAGGAGGACGAGAAAAAAATTGGGTAGGAAAGAGAAAGAGTGAAAAGGTCTTTCAAACATATATGAAATCCCTGATTTTAGTTCTTTCCCAATTTCATCAGGGTTTGTCTCAACTTAATTGATGTTAATTTTACATTTTCATTTTTCAATATTTTTTTTCCTATTTTGCCCCTTAATTTAACAGCTGAGTCTAACGTTCGTCAAAAAATGAGCTCGCTTGCCAACTAACTAATGTACGGTGGCAAGAATGAAAATTTTAAAGTTTCGGTGTCCGCCTTGCAAATTTTTGAAAAGTTGGATGGCCAAATGAGGGGTTTTGCCATTTATAGAGTTATAACTGTATGTATTAAAATATTATGTTTACAACTATTTCTACAAATATTGCTACAAATAGGTCTTCATGAGGGCTAAATGTGCTTTGATAAAGACAATTGTATCATTCACTAAAGCTTAATTGTATCAATAGTTGTAAACATATTATTAATATTTGTAAATTAAACAAAAAATAGTTTGTTATTAAAAAAACAAAAACCAAAAACCAAAAAAAGGTTTTGGGTTGAATTGAAACTACATTCAAAGGATAGGCTCTAGGTACGCGTGTCAATTACAATCGAAACTCATTAACGTAACACTCCCAGTGAATAGAATAATACCCAAAATGCAATAATTTTACTAATTAGGAAAGCTTATTAAAACCTATCGAGTATTTAATTATATTTATATTTGATCCAAAATCAGATATTTAATTAATTACACGTTTAGCATATTATTAACAACAATGACTAAAATTAATGACGACAGATGACAGTTGGCAGGCTCCTTCGGCAAGTTCGTGCAATCAATTTTAGTTTCATAGATGGTTCCAGTATGACCCTATTATAAATGTAATGATGTTACCCATAGTTAATCAAATATAAATTTTTCAAGTAATTCTATTTATAATGCATAAGATGGAGCCTCTCTTTTACACTTCTACCAACCAACAAATGATGGATTGAGTTAAAAGTATCCGTGTAAAGAGGGTAGTAGTTCGATATATCTAAAGGGACTAATAGTAATCTAATAAATAATAATAAATGAATAATGATAATAGTAGCAATAATAATAATATTATTAAATAATAATAATAATACATATAAAAGTAATATTAATATTAATATAATATAATAAATACTAATTCTAATAATTAATAATAATAATGAAAATAGAATTAATATTTATGGTAGGAAAATAATAATAATAATAAAGGCAAAAATAATGATAATAATAAAAAAGAAATAATAGTGATAATAATAATAATCAATATTTATAATAAGAATAAAAGAAATATTAATATTAATGGAACCAACATTTTATCCACTTTCAAGTCAAAAGAGAGACCGAAAAAAAGGGAAGAATTAAGAGACTCACAATCTACAAGGGATGCTTACTTTCCTTTCCCAAATTAAGGAATTAGGGTATCCACTCGGGCTAGAGAACAGCTTAGGCCTTTGCCTTTGATGTGACCGTATTTTTGCTCTAAATGGAAACCTTTGACCATTAGGAAGGTAAGAGAAAGAAGGATTGGTTCCGTGATAAAGCATTCAAATGAGATTCAACATGCGCATGCTAACAACTCTGTAGGCTTTTGTGTGCCCATTTATATTAACAAAAATGTGGACAAATTTTTCAACAATATAATAGCACTTAATTACTTCTTCTAATTATAAGTTTCATTAATTAAATACCATCGAAAACTAATATGGTGCAAAAATAAAAAAAGAATGTTGAAAGTAGTGGATGATCAAATCCATTTCTTTATTAAGTCAACAGCCTTTCTCAAACAGGACTGCTTACAATAGACAAATCCACATCCAAATTCAAGAAAACAAAATAATATCAAGTCCATATCCTTCATTTTAATTGTCTAATTTTATTATTATTCTTTCTTCATGGCCCATGCAACTTTAGTGTCTCTCCAATATTGGTTGCTGTCATCTGTTAAACTTAACTATATATATATATATACACATACATACTATGCAAAGGAAAGAAGGATTCAATCATCTATATACTGACATACACTTCCAAAACTATTTTCTTTGTTAAGTTATCATCATATTGCACATTAAAATTTTAAAAGCTCAAGTAAGTGTGTGCATGTGGGTGCGTGGGGGGTCCATTTTGGATATACAGATCGGAGAATTTAAGGTAGCATCTCTTTAAAACATATTGACTCCGTTCCATGCAAAAAATTCATGTTAAAAAATTATGTTCCTTGCGTGGGGGGAGCTAAAGGTAAAATCTATATATATATAAAGACAGATGCATCTATAAAAGGAAATATCCCGTCAATATATTTTTTTCTTCCAAAAATAGAATGTTCTCTATTTATTAATATAGATATAACTTTGCATGTTATCTGAAAAAAAATTAAATGTATCATTACACTTCACACTAATCCATATAAAATAATCTTTTACATTATTTCATACTTGTGTCAATCATGCTTATGAGCATCATTCAAATTTCAAAAGTCCTATTGTACATGGGAAATATATATTGTATTCCTTTGTCCAATATATATGGTTTAGTTTTTGCATTTTACTTCAAAAAAAATTATTCCTTCTTCCTTCGCTCTTAAAATACCTTGACTTGGTGTTTACCCATATCTTTTAAAAAATAAATTAAATCAATCTAGAAAGTTAGGATCTATATTTATAATTTTTATTTTCTTAAAAATAAAGTTATGTACTTCTCATAGATTACATATCTAAAAAATTCGAATCTACATCTGTGCTTTAAGTAAGCATGTCTGAAAAATTAGAGGATGTAAAAATAAATTAACAAAATAAAAATAATTTTTCAATATATAATTTAGGAAAATTCCAACTCTAAAATTGACAAGTTCAAATTATCCAGATCTATGAAAAAAATTGAAACGGAACTAATTAAAATGTTAAGTCCTATATTTTTAGATCTATTTTATTTGAATTCGTGTTAACTCCGGTGATTGATATCCATCAACAGGAGAGGGAGGGACATTTTAGGAAGAAAAAAAAGACTTATGGGGTTGCATGAAAAATAGTACACCAGAGAGGTTATAATTTTCAAATAAAGAATCGGCCCACAAATATTCATTTTATTACTAATGGACTACTAAAAGTATAATTTTTTTTCAAAAGTATGACTTTCAAACAAGGATTTTTTACCCGGAACGGAGGGAGCACGTAATTAACATGGTATTTAATGACTTTTTTTTTTGGCCAACTGTACATATTATTGCATTTTTCTATTAAATGATATTTAATCAGAAAATATATACTTCTTCCGACCCAAAATTATTATTCATCATTCCCTTTGTGTCCATCCAAAAATTATTGAAATGAAATCTCCATCCGTTTTTAAATTATCGTTATCCTTTCTTTTGAGACGGATGTAGTAATGTTAAAATTTGAATTATTTGATCCATGTCAAAATCATAGTGTGACTAAATGATCATTTTGGTGTTTGCTTTTTTTTTTTTCAATTGAATAATCACAGATAAAATTATGTTGTAGAAAATGATTAATTTTCAAATTCTATAATGACTAATCTTATTGTTATATATTTTTAGTTAAGCAGTGTCCCCTAATTTATTCTTTTAATTTTGTATGTATAATTTAGTTGAAAAACATATATGTCGTGCATTTTATGCACGGGTACAAACACTAGTTGTTGGTAAAGACACTTTAAATGTAGATGGTCGTCCTAAGCTCACTAATGTCTACCATATTGAAGGTCTTAAGACCAACCTCATAAGCATCGGTCAAAATCTAAAAGGTGTATATGTAGAAACAAAATCTTGGTCTCAGAGAGAAAAGCATACAGAGCAGAACTGAAATTCAGAGAAGAAGTGTTGTTGCCTGAATCTGAATGAAGCTCCGAGTGTAGCGTTATTGGGAACTACATCGGTTGTTGTTGTTGTTGTTTGTCTTCCAAGTGTTTCTAGGAAGTTGATTTTTAATTCCACGATTTCTCTACCTTTGTTTCTGTGGGTTATCCTCTCCAAGACTTGTTGTCTTGTGAGAGTTTTTGGTTTGGTGATTTCACATACTGGTTTGTAAAACACTTCATCTTTATAGTGAAATCTTTTTTGCCATAAGGCTGGATCTACAAGCATAAGGCTTGTAGATTGTTTGGTATACTTTTGTGTTTATTCTTGCTTTAAATTATTAAGTCTTTCGCTGTTTGAGTTTCTGACCAATGCACTTCCCCGTATAGCTACAGTAACAAGCTACATCGCGAACTGCATTGACAGATTGTGTGAGTCCTAGCTACTATTGTTCTTTCAATTGGTATCAGAGTCTTCTCTTGACATCACTAAGAGTTGATTCTGGTTATAGCCGTGATGGATTCTCAATATGAGAATGTTGTTCGTCCTCCAACTTTGACTAACGTGAATTATTCTATTTGGAAAGTTAAGATGCGTATCTTCATCAAATCAATTGATGAAAGAGCGTGGCTTGCTGTTCTGACTGGTTGGACTCCTCCCAAAACTATTGATAATGATGGTGATGTAAAAATCACTAAAGAAGCATATTTGACTAAAGAAGATAGAAACACTACCTCCTTCAATTCAAAGGCTTTGTCTACCATATACAAAGTCTTAGATGCCAACACTTTTAGGGTGATTGCTAATTATGAATTTGCTAAAGATGTATGGGAGGCCCTTCAAACCTTGTGTGAAGGACCTGCCAGTGTTCGTGCTTTAAAACTAAGATTTCTTACCACACAATTTGAAAACAGTAGAATGAATGAATTTGAAGATATCATGTCTTATTATGGTAGGCTACTTGATATGTCTAATTCTGTTCTTGCTTTAGGTGGTCTTATCACCAATGATCATCTTGTTAGGAAAATGATGTGCACTTTGCCGAAAAGTTTTAATGCAAAAATTTGTGCTATTGAAGAAGCACATGATATTGATAAAATAGGTTTTGACAGACTGGCTGGTATTCTCCAAAATTTTGAATTAAACCCCAATGAACAAATTAAGCAAAAGGGTAAAGGTGCATCATCCTCTAGTCCTCTTGTGAAAAGAGTTGCTTGGCCATCTGTTGTTGATGTCTCTCCTGATCTGCTTGAATTACAAAAAGAAATTGAAGAGTTTGATTTTGGAGAATATTCTATGGCCTTTTTGATTACTAAGTTTAAAAACATTTTGAAAGCCAAAGGTCAAAACAGAACTCCATCTTCAAACTCTAAAACCTCTTTTAAACCTGATTCTAGTAAATTTACTCCCAAATAAAATTCCTTTCAAATTCCAGAAAAACCTTTTACCAACCATTTTGCTACAAAACATTCTTATAGTGGAAAGAATATTGATTCTATTCAGTGTAGGGAGTGTCAAAGATTTGGTCACTATCCGAATCAATGTGCAAACACCTTGAGAAAGAAGGGTCTAAATTTTTCTGCTACTTTGAGTGATAGTGATGATGAAGATCCATGTGATCTCATCACTCTCACTGATGTATACAACTCTAAATATGATCTTACAGGTTTTTTAGCTGATGTACCTCCGAATGTAGGTGCTTCACAAACTACATCGGAAGCTGATGTAGGCAGTCTCGCGCTTGATTATCTCAACCGTTTGGACCGGGTGCGCGGAAAAGGGCATAACTTTTGACTCGGGTGGAGTTACAGGGCCTACCACATATCAAAAGGAAGCTCTCAAAATGAAGGACAAAACAAAAAGAGTGAAACTCGGTTAGGAGCTATTTTTAAGGCCAAAAAATGTTGTTTAGATAGTGTTACGGGCCATTGAAGTTTTTTTATTAGTTTCGGTTTTTTTTTTTTTGTAATTTCGACAATTTATTGTTTTTAGGGTTTTGAGCATATTTAAACACTTTTAGGGTTGTTTGAGAGGCAGTTTTGCCGTTTTATGAATAATACACTTTTCCCAATTCCAGTATTAATTGAATCAACGTGAATTGATGCCCAGATCATGGTAGGTTTTTGTAACCTCAACAAGGTTTGGAAGATCAACGCTGGTAGTCGTGCGCGATCTCAATAGCTTTGATAGTTATCGTTACTCTTAATTACCTTCCGCTACATCAGAAGCTACATTGGACAGAAGCTAGGATGACTTTTGTTGATTTAACTCTTCTGTCACTGAAGATGGTGGAGAATCTGAATCAGATCTATTGGAAGCCTATAAAGAGTTGTACAAGGATTAGCAAAAGAGGGCTCTTCAAGTTACATTACTTGGAAAGATAAATGATACACTAAAAAAGGTAAATGAAGATCAGAAAGAGTGTATCACAAGACTGAAGTGTTTGCTATGCTAGAAGGATGTGGAGATTGAAAACTTGAAAGAAGAACTCATCAAAGCTAATGAGACCGTGGCAAAATGGAATTCAAGCCAACACAAATTGGGTGATTTGTTGAAATCCAGAAATAATGGTAAGTCTGGGCTTGGATTCTTGTCAAATACATTTGTTAAAGAAGGTGAAGGTACATCTTCTGCACCAAAACAATTTAATCAAAATTTTCATGAACCAAATTTCTTTAAAAAAAACAAAAACTAGAAAAAGAAATTTTATGTCATTGCCACAAGCTTTGACATATA
>JABEVN020004460.1:0-13271 GCA_013146195.2 Codonopsis lanceolata | reverse complement strand
ACCTCTTACTCGTAAAAAATAGTATAATCGAGATAACATACTCGAATATTGACCCTTTTCAAGCATACCTCTTACTCGTGAAAAAGAGTATAATCGAAGATAACTAAGCGGCAAGCAGAGCGCGTGCGTACATAGTACAAAATACGATAGTGGCTCAAGACACATAATAGCATTCGGCCACAAGTGCGAGTAGTTCACGGGGCGTATCATGCTTGATCTTCCTTGGTGTAGCCCCCACTTCTCGAATGCGAGAGTTTATCTTGAAGTTGAGAAGTATCGCTAATTAGTACTGTTGGCTCTCGGGCAAAGGCTGACATATAGTATGCTCATTCTGGTCGTTCAGATCTCTAAGTAGTTACTGTTTGTTAAGGTTCGTAGTGTGCTCGAGCACGGTAAAGCTGTTGGGGAAAGCCTAGGATCTATTGACATGAACTTCATACCTGAAGCCTTATGTGCATCATTTGCAAATCAAACATATTTCTCCATTTAATAAAATTGGGGTTTGTTTTGTGCATTTAACTTATGCGAGCAAGAAAGTAATCACATTTCTACACAACATGACCAAAAAAATAACGTAATATCATTATTTTGATTCATAAGCAAATAAATCATGTTGTCTCGTATCAAATGTCAATTGAGAAAAAAAATGTCAATTGAGTAAATATATCGAGGTATATTCAACATTTAATGCAATTTTATACGACATTGACAATATCAAATATTGCATGTCATAATTGGTGACTTAATCACATTTAATTTACTTTATGATAAATAGTTAATGTCAAAAGCATTTGTGCAAACGGAACACAACCTTGAAATTTAATCCACAACAATTTATTGCATTGTTAATTAATTTGACTAATTGAGTTAATAGGTTAAGGTATACAAAACGTATCTCACCCTGAATTATGTCATGTGCTGTTGATAAATTTAGTAAAGTAAATAACTAAATTCACACTAACAAATTTCTCATATATGAACAGGCATAATTCTGAATTTCTGATTAAAGATGTTGTAGGAACAATACTTTTAATTTAAATTCAACAGCGTACAATGCTTTTTGTGTTATGTATTTCTTTACCCCTCCGGTGGATCACTAGTAATTTATTTGCAGATTTATCCTCTCCTTTATATTTCTCCAATACTTCCAATGACAATCATGAGTTTTCCTTCCTTTGTGATCACAGGAACATAAACTGCTCTAATCTTAATCAATCACATAAGCATATACACATACAAGCCATGAGAAATTTTAATCTAACTTAAACTTTACTGGCTTAATTGCAATACAAGAAAAGAGATTATACGAGCAAGATTTACAGAAAAAGTGGGTACAATCGAAAAGGAAAACACCTGAAATTTTGCGGGAAAAACTATCCGATCCAGCTCTGAAGTCTGAATTGATCTTAAAGCGGGTGAATCGGCCAAATAAGTTGACTATGAACTGGGTCAGCCCAATTGAACTGGCTAACGACAATTAAATTTCGTAGACGTCACGTATTGGGGGGGGGGGGGGATGCGTTTGTAACTGCCCAATAGTGGAGGAAAATGGAGCGACGTGGGGAGCAGTTTACAACCGTAACTATCAATAGGATGAAGCCATGTGTGGCATTAATTCTCTATTATGCGCTGTTTAACAACAGTGCCAACAAACCCGCCGAAAGCCGTGGGAGGCTGGCAGCGTATGCGACGCGAGATGACTGAAGGCGAAGCTATGCGGTTCCAGATTTCATCTTTCTTCTAAATTAAACTGAGCTTTGAGAGAATTTGGTGCCATAAATTTGATGGCAGCAGCATTGCGAATCCGGCCATGCATGGTACCAAGTGTTTGATGTTCAATAAATCTAATTAAACTAATTGCTACTAAACCCAAGGCTATCCCCCAACAAAATCAGTAGCAAACTCTATTAGCACAACCACTGATTTACTTTGTTTCTTGACAACGAAACCAACTGATGCATCTAAAAAAGCCTCATACCGGGGGTACCGAAGGTAGCGGTGGACGTGGGTTGCCGGAGTTGCCGTCTGGTGGTCATCTCGTCGTCGGTGGTGGATATCCGGCTATATTGTCTGTAAAAGAAACACCGTGAGTCGACGAGGAGAGCCCCCCGCCAAAAACCCTCCGACGTGTTTATTAGTACACTGAATATGAAAGAGAGGGCGCGTAGCCTCCAAGTGCGTGGTTCTCCCTCAGAAAAAGAGAGACAGAGAAAGCCTCATTCACTATGGACTAGTGAGATTATTTATACCTGGATGGAATGGGCCTAGCTTGTGAACTATCTGTCCGGCTCAAGCCTTCTGACATTATGTAAAATATAATGGGTCATTAGATGAGGCCCACACGCCATTGAAGCGGATCCAAAATACGCACATCAGTAATGTTGTTTTTCAAAGTCTTTAGATATAAGACTTCTACCTTTATTCAATGTTCTAAAACTCCCCGCCTAGCTCCGCCTAGCCCCGCAGCTAGCCTCTTTTACCGCCGCGATTTCTTTCGCCGCCTAATCGACTCAAGTCGGCGTCTACGCTGCCGCCAGATAGATAGAAGAAAGAAGAAGAAAAAAAAGATGAAAAAGAAGGGGGCTATCTCGAGACTCATAATTTAGAATGAGAAGGGTTTAGGGAGTATATGTTAGACTGTGGGTTGTAGGGGTAGTAGGTAGGTGGAGTAATATATATATATATATATATATATATATATATATATATATATATATATATATATATTTTTAGTTCTAAACTTGGTTGGTTTATTACTTTGGGGTTGTTGAGAATTGAGATTAAAGGTATATTTGTATATTTTTGTTCATTTTACAAATATAGACAAGTGTTTGATAAAATGACAAATATAAAAAAAAAGATTAAATTTATAGTCAATGTGGTTGATCTTTGATGTAAATTATAAAAAAAAATATATGGTAATTTTGCCTTAATTCTAGGCCCCCGCAGCGACTAGTCGCCTAGAGGCCGCCTAACGATTTTTAGAACATTGCCTTTATTACCAATAGAAGATGTATATCTCACATTGATTAGAAAATGATGTTGATTTTAATTTTAGATAAAAGATTTTTACTATTATTACTAATAGAAGAGATATCCTACATTGGTTAAAAAATGATGCTGGTTTTAAAAGTCTTTAGATAAAATACTTTTACTTTTATCATCAATATAATAAAGGAGATGTATCTCACATTATTTAGGAAAAGACGCTAGTTATAAAATTTTTAAGATAAACGACTTCTACTATCATTACCAAATGAGTATATGTATTTCACAATGCTTAGAGAGTGATGCTGATTTTAAAATTCTACCATTTTTAACAATAGAATAAAAGTATTTCACATTGGTCAGAAAATTAATATTGGTTTAAAAAGTTTTTAGATGATGTATCTCACATTGGTTACAAAGAAATGTATCTCACGTTATTTCGAAATGAGTATTTGTTATAAAAGTCATTAGATAAATGCATTTTTATGTTATTACCAATAAAAAATATGTATCCACATGATTTAGAAATGAATGTTGGTTTGTATATCGCATGGTTAGAATGTGGTGTTGGTTATAAAAGTTTTTAGATAAAAGACTTAAACTTTCTTTACCAATAAAAATAGAAAATAAGTATCTCACATTGTTTAAAAATGAATCAAGTTAGATGCTAATTTTAAAAGTTTTTAGATCAAAGATTTTTACTATTATTACTAATACAAAATATGTATCTCATGTTAGTTAGAAACTTATGGTAATTTTAAAAGGATTTAGGCGTTTAATATTAATAACAATAGAAAAAAAATATAACCATGTACGAGATTAACAATTTAATTATAATGTCCAAAAGTTATATTATTATTACAAAAAAAATATATATCTCACATTGTACAAGTGCGAAACATGGGCTAAATAACTAGTAATTGTTAAAGATTGTACTTAACGAAAAATTAACCAAGTAACATCTAACAAACTAAATGAGATTTAATGATTTATGTAAACTTAATTTTTTGGATTAAATAATTATTTGGTCCCTGAATTATACCAATACTATGCGTTTGGTTCATGTACTTTTTTTGAAATATGTTTGGTCCCTCAATTCGATTTTTTTTGTCAATTCCCCCTTCCTACCGTTACAGTTACTAAAAAAATTAACTTTGACTAACTTTTCAAAATATCCAAACTATAGGGAGTTAACGTGTCAATTGAAAAATTAAAAACTCAAAAATCAAGGATGGCATGTCAAATTGAAACCTAGCTCCATCGCTCTCTCTTCCCCAGATCCGGCGAACTCTAATCCCAGATCCGGTCAACCTCAGACTCTCTCTCTCTTCCAACCATGTCTCTTAAGCTCGTTAATTTTTGGATTCCCCGCCGATCCAGGCTTGGATTTCGAACTCGATCGAGCCGGCGACCCGAGAGATCTCGTGGGAAGAGGCCCGATGGGCTAGGAACGACTTGAGACCGAGCTGACCGAAAAGTTTTGGAAAGTGTCGATGAGTGTTTTGAGGGTGGCGAGATGGCGGGAGAGGTTGGAGAGGTGAGGGTCGTTGGAGAGATGTAGTCGGCGCTGGCCGAGGTCGAGAAGCGGCTTTAATGGCGCTTAATCGACCTCGACGCGATTTCGAACGCGGTTGGTTTCAGGAGCCGTGGGAAGCTTGTTTCGAGCGCTTCCAATACTTTGAGAACTTGTCGGGTCTCTTCTTTGATAGCTTCAAATTGCTTCCATGGAAGCCAAGTTACGTAAAACGCTTTTAGAGAGAAAAGCTAGAAATGAGAGAGAAGTGGGAAGGCGTGTTAACAGAGAGGGCTGTGAATCGTCCGGGTATATACCAAACTTATTCTCTGTTAATTTTTACATGTATATAGCAGATGCTTATTCTCTGTTCTTCGTTGCAAGGAGAAAATTGGGTTGAATAAAGATTTTTTTTGGACTGTATGTCTCCATATATTCATTCAGTCTTGCAAAGTCTAGAAATTCCCTTTTTTCATTTACATGGTTTATGGAATTAAGAGTTTAAAATTGGGGGCATTGGTACTGACCTTGAGTACCAACAAGTCCTCTCTTCTTTCTAGCCCGCAAACCAATCATCAAAGATTGTTTCAGTTTTATGAAATTATTGATTTTATTTTTTCTTCATTTGATCTGGGTTTTTGGTTATTGATGTGGAGCTATTGTTGATTTTGAATTGAGCTGTCCGAACTCCCTATAGTTTGACATTTTGAAAAGTTAGCCAATGTTAATTTTTTAGTAACAGTAATGGTAGGAAGGGGGAATTGACCAACAAAATCGAATTGAGGGACCAAACACATTTCAAAAAAAATACAGGAACCAAACGCATAGTTTTGGGATAGTTAAGGGACCAAATAATTATTTAATCCTAATTTTTAATCAACACACACATAAATTACATAAAGGAAAGAAGGCGGAGATCAAAATACTAAACAATAATGTTTTAGATTTTTCTCGAAATTATTTAGTCACTAGCAAAAGTTAAAAAGAGAAAAAAAAAAAAAAAGGGTAAAAATAATCAAAATAATTAATATCTCTCGCATTATTTTTTTGAGTTAAAAAAATATAAATGTAGAATAAAGTGTTAGATATCAAGATGCACATGAGCATCGAAATGATATATTTATTTGTCCAAATCGAGTTTTGGATGATTAAAATATTAATTTCTTTACGTGTCATTTGTTTGTTAGCAAAAGTAATTGTGCAAATGTGTTCTACTCGGCAAGAGCATCGAAATGATATATTTATTTGTTCAAATGAAGTTTTGGATGAATAAAATATCAAGGTTTAAAGTATGGTGTAAGAAGTGAGTTAATAGAAGTAATGTCCCACCTTGAAGAAATCTCACATTGGTTAGAAGTATTTTAGTTGTAAAAGTTTTTAAATATAAGTCTTCTACTATTGACAATAGAAGAAGTAATATATACTAATACTAATACCCCTTATCATATTGATTATTATTATGTATTATTATTAGTTAATGACTAGAAAAACCAAAAGTTTTTAAAGCCTCCACATGGATGCTTCAAAATGAAGATTTATCAAAATGTGGTGAGGTGGCACAACCATAATGCTCCTTATATATATATATATATATATATATATATATATATATATATATGACAAAGAATTCGATTGACATTAGTATTTGATAAAAATATGAGTGACCCTAAATACAACACAAAAAAACACTAAATACAACATCCACTTTAGGATCTAATTACTAATTAATCATATTATAAAAAACAGTTACAATTAACCCTAAACTCTAAATATTATTTTATCCTCTTATAAAAAAAGTTATATCAGCTTTGAATAAACTCTACGTTACAATTAACTATAAACCCTAAACTTTTATTCTCCTCTCCAACAATTTTTCAATAAATTCTGATTTGAATAACATCGTTCATGTTGATTCTTCTTTTACAGTAGGTTCTTACTTACGTTGTAGCGCAAAATCAATTTGAACAGGCCAGCCCTCCCTTGCGACTTTTTTGTTAAAGTGCAAACATACATGGAGACTTTATTGTCTAAATTTTTTTCTTAGCGATTTTTTTTATTGTTTGCCTTAAGAGTGGATGGAGACTCTTTTTTAAAAAATGTGAATTTTGTGGCGATTCTTTTTCAAAAAAATTGATATCTTTTGGTGATTTTTTTTTCAAAAATTGTGATATCTTTTGCGATTCTTTTTTAAAAAAATGTGATATTTCTTGACCGACTTTATTTCTTTTATCAAAACTAAGTTTTTTTTCTTAAACAAAAAAAATTGTAAAAATGAAAAATAGATAGTAGGAAGTATAATAGCACGAAACACATTGTTTTGTTAAATATAAATTTATTAACCTAATGCTTAATTCAATTTAACATTTAATATTGAGTTAATTCAATATTCAATATTTTTTTTCTTTTCAATAGGGTAGTTTGGTAACTTGACAAAAGTTTTTTTTAATTTAAATTTGAAAGAGGACAGATTGGTAACTAAACATATTAAGTAGTGTGGTAATTAGTGTTTTTGAGCGTAACATTTAGGGGTTCTGTAAAAAGAGTGTTTTAAAACACTGCACATTTTTAAAACGCTACATTGAAACACCTGTAAAGAAAAACGCTTTTGCCGCTTTAGTCAAAACGCTCCACCAAACAAGCACCAAGTTAACACCGTTTAACATTTTTCATTCGAAATCCATAACGAAAATGGATTGAGTGAGTAATGTGATTCCAAACTGATTATTTAAGCCTACTTGTAAGGGTAAAATAGGGTCGTCATATTTTCCTCCATTAATTTTATTGGTGTGCTCTTTCTTGGTCCAAAAGCAATGGTAAGAAGTTACCATATTTAATAACTTTCTTGGTCCTAAAGTTATGGTAAGTGTTACCATAATTAAACACTTCCAAAAAGCTCTTAAGAGACCTTAATTAAATTGATAAAATCTTAGGATAGATTCTTTGACTTAAATTAGGAAACTATATTTGGAAACTAATTGATTTATTTTCTAATCTTTTATTTCCTTGGAGCCTTTGGTTTTCCTATTTGTGTAGAACTCTACTTCAAGCACATATATATATGAAGATCACGTACAGGTTGAACAGGAGGAGAGGTAGAGCAGAATACGAAAAAGCATACATAATACAAATTGAGAGAAAAATTTAGAAAGTTGTGTTGTTGCTGAAATTTGGATGAAGCTCCGAGTGTAGCTTTATCACGAACTACATTGGAACTGTTGTTGCTGTTTGCTTTCCTAATCTTCTAGGAAGATTATTTTTTAATCTCACGTTTTCTCTACCTTTATTTATGTGAGTTTTGTTCTCCAAGACGTGTTATCTTGTGAGAACTTTGGTTTTGGTGATTTCACATTTTTTCTTGTTAAAATACTCCATCTTTTTAGTGAAATCTTTTTTACCATAAGGCTGGATCTACAAGTATAAGCTTGTAGATTGTTTGATAAACATTCGTGTTTAGTTTTGCTTTTATTAAAGTCTTCTGCTGTTTATATAATTAGTTTTCTGGCCAATGTACTTTCAGGTGTAGCTACAGTAACAAGCTATATCACGAACTGTATTGACAGATTTCGTGAATTCTAGCTATTATTGATCTTTCAATTGGTATTAGAGCCTCCTCTTGACAACACTAAGAGAAGATTCTGGTTGTAGCCATGATTGATTCTCAATATGAGAATGTTGTTCATCCTCCTACCTTAACGAATATGAATTACTCAAATTGGAACAACTAAGTTTAAAAATATTTTGAAAGCCAAAGGACAAAATAGATCCTCATCTTCAAACTCCAAAACTGTTTTCAAACCTGAGTCTAGTAAGTTTGTTCCAGAAGAAGATTTTTTCCAAACCTCTGAAAAATCTTTTACCAACCATTTTGCTAAACAGTCTACATCAAGTGATAAAAATATTGATTCTATCCAATGTAGGGAGGGAGGGATTGTCAAAGGTTTGGTCATTTCGCTAATCAATGTGTTAATTCTTTACGTAAAAAAGGTTTGCTAGATTTTGGTGATCTTGAGACAAATGCACAAGCTTCAGATTCTGCAGCTGCTAGACATTCAAACACTGTTCCAGTTCCAGAAATTGCTGCAAGTTCTAAAAATTCAGTAAATCCGGATAATCGAAAGGTGCATTGGTCAGAAATTATGTGGATGCTGAAATAGAAACTGAACAACCTGAAACACTGTCCAGTGTGACTGATCGTAACCAAGATATTCCCAGTCGTATTCAGAAAGTTCATCATTCTTTTCAAGTGATAGGTAATGTATATGATAGTGTGTCTACTAGGAAGAAATGTAAGGTTGACTATATGAAATTATCTTGCTTTCTAGATATTATTGTTCAATAAATAGATCATATGAGAAGTATATCTAGTAGGTGTTTTTACTTGGGAAATAATTTGGTTTATTGGTTTAGTAAAAAACAGAACTGTGTTGAGACAACTTTTTATTAACCAAATGATCAAAATTTATGGACTATACAGTGATGTGTTAAACTTGTATTGTGATAACACCAGTGCAATCACTATAGCAAAAAAATCCACTTCAACACTCTAGAACAAAACACATTAATATAAGACACCACTTTATTAGAGACGTGGTTGAAGAAGAAATTATTTGCACTGAACATGTTGAAACAAAAAATCGATTGATTGATATATTTACTAAGAGTCTTGATTTTGAAAATATTTTTCAATCTAAGAAAATCTTTTGGTATGTGTGCCATATGATTTTACACTTAGTTAATTATAAGAAAAGAAAAAAAATAGGCATCCTTGCATTTTGTATTTAGTGGGCACTCTAGATCATTTGACTCACATGTATGTGTCTTTTATTGTTGCTTGGGAATTGCATTCAAAATCAATTGTGATTTTTTTTGTTATGATTCTCACTCTCTCCTAGTTCTTGAGCAAGTTTGAAGTCCACAAAGGAAAGAGTTACCTAAAGTACAAGTGTTGTAGCATTTTATCTTGGTACTATGAAACTTTGGTTCTCATGGGTTGATCTTGAGAAAAATGAATACCATTGGAAAAGTGTGAAAGCTATTTAAAAGAAAAGAGCTACTGAACAAGGTTATTGTCATTCTCTCTTGGGACTATGAATCTTTGGATTTCATGGGTTGATCTTGTGCAAAATGACAGTAAATAATGTGAAAGATTCCTAGTGGCATGTTTTGTATAGCTTGAAATAAAGTAGAGCTATACTCCTAGGGAAATAAAGTACCTATGTATTTTTGTTATGAAAAATTTATGATCTTGGGAGAGAAATCTGGTTGAGAAAACAAAAAATGTAAAATTAAACATAAAATCACAATTTTGACGAATGCATCTCCCAATGCAGCTGCATCGGGAACTACATCCTTTAATCTGGTCTTTATCACTTGTGTGCGATTGCATTTTTTATTCTTTTGCCTAACTTTTAGTAATCATGTTTTAGGCATAAAATTTTAGGACATGCATTGTTGGTAAGGATATCAACTTGGTGAAATTTTGTTCGAAAATAAATTGTGCAAATCAATTTCTAAAAAAATTTACATGTTGAAAAATATTTAGTGGATGTCCAATCTTTGTGGGGGGATAAAGAGACATTGAATTTTGGATATGGGCTGCTAAAGAATTGCTTGGGTTTAATCAATTTTTAGATAAACACTTTATAGTGTTTTCTAAAAATCTTGGATTTAATTTTTAGGATTCATAAAAGATTTTTGAAAAAGAATCAAGTGATTTTTGAAGTTCTACACTTCCTCTTCCTTCTCTGGTCAAATAGGAAGAGAAAGGTCAAGTGTTCCTATTTCTGGTGATGATGATGAATCTGATTCCTTGTAGATTCATCATTGTGATTGTTTATCCCAAAGATTGTTTCATATTTGTTTTGTATGCATGTGATTACATCATTGGTATATTCTGATTTGTGCTTAGTAGATTATTTCTGATTTTATACCTTGCACAAATTTAAGGGGAGATGAGATTTTCTAACCAATGTAGGTTAGATGGTTTGATGATGTTAAAAAACACTTGTCATTTGATTTGACCAGAAAGATTCAACATTGGGAGATTGTAAGGGTAAAATAAGGTCGTCCTATTTTCCTCTATTGACTTTATTGTTGTGCTCTTTATTAGTCCAAAAGCAATGGTAAGAAGTTACCATATTTAATGATTTTATTGGTCCTAGAGTTATTGTAAGTGTTACCATAATTAAACACTTCCAAAAAAACTCTTAAGAGACCTTAATTAAATTGATAAAATCTTAGGATATATATTTTTGACTTAAATTAGGAAACTATATTTGGAAACTAATTGATTTATTTCTTAATCCTTTATTTTCTTGGAGTCTTTGGTTTTCCTATTTGTGTAGGATTCTACTTCAAGCACACACACACACATATAGATCACGTACAGGCTGAATAGGCAGAGAGGCAGAGCAGAATACGAAAAAACATACAGAATACAAATTGAGAGAAAAATTCAGAAAGTTGTGTTATTGCTGAAATTTGGATGAAGCTCCAAGTGTAGCTTCATCACGAACTACATTGGAACTGCTATTGCTGTTTGCTTTCCAAGTCTTCTAGTACTTATTTTTTAATCTCACGTTTTTTCTACCTTTGTTTCTATAAGTTTTGTTCTCCAAGACGTATTGTGTTGTGAGAACTTTAGTTTTGGTGATTTCATATTTTGTCTTGTTAAAATACTCCGTCTTTTTAGTGAAATCTTTTTTGTCATAAGACTGGATCTACAAGCATAAGCTTGTAGATTGTTTGATAAATATTTGTGTTTAGTTTTGCTTTTATTAAAGTCTTCTGCTGTTTACATTGATTTTTTGGTCAATATACTTCCGGATGTAACTACAATAACAAGCTACATCACGAACTATATTGACAGATTTCGTAAATCCTAACTACTACTGCTTTATTACCTTCTACTGCAATATTTAATGGACCAAACCAAATGTAATCCATTTAAGTGAACGAACATTTCTCATTTGTTTTCTGCCCTCTAAATGCTGCGCTGAATAGATTTTATTTCTTCTTCTTTTGAGTAGGACATTGTTTTTCCCAAAACGAAAAAAACAAATTCAAACAAATCGTTATCCATTGAAAATGTCAAAAGACCATAATACCCAAATTGGGATTGGGAAAGGGTTTGGTTAACCTAATGGATTCTAGAACAGAGAATAAAAAAGTAAAGAGAGGGGGCCACTGGCAAAGAAGTTGATAGTTATGGTAATCAATTTCATCTGGAGGGATGGCCATGGGCATGGGAACAAGAGCTCTGCAAAGAGGGCAAGTAGAATGGTGTTCCAACCAAGCATCAATACAATCAACATGAAATCGATGGTTGCACTTTGGTAGCACACTGCCCTTCTCTCCCTCGTGGATTTTGCTGAGGCACACCACACAATCAACTTGGGGTTGGGGTTGGGGTATTATAAGCCTCTCGTCGTCTAGAACCACAAACAACCACGACGAGGACTTGGTATATATATCTACTAGAACCACGCTGATCATTGCTAATATCGGACTCTTGATCATCATCTCAAGTATTTGATCTATCTTTCTTCTCCTTCTTTATTGGATATATAAGATCGCCCAGGCCTTCATTGACTATGTATGTAAACGGAGACAACTAATAAGTTGGTAACTCTCAGATTACAATTAGCTAACCTATACAACTACGGAGTATCAGATTTTCAACACTTGTAGAAATACAGATATAACTACTCTCCCTAACTCATCCCCCACACACACACACATGTATTTTCTTCTTTACAACTCCCTCTATTCTGGACAAAGATTTCCCGTTTGAAAATCATTTTTTTTAAATGACACTTTTAATAGTTCATTATTAATAAAATGGTATTTTTATCCCTTAATTTTTGAAAGTGAACACTTTAAACACTTTATATGAAACATCCCAAAATGAAATAATGAATTTCTTTTCGGCCGGCGGAGGAGTACTTTTTGAAAATCAAATTGATTGTTTTCAAAATAAAATTGGTGTGAATTTTTTTTCCACAAACCAGCAAACATGTAATCTTAGTAATTTTTGTCTACTTTTAAATGGTTATAATTTTATTATCAATATTTCAATAAAAATAAGTTAAATGCGGAGTATATCAGTCTCTTCTTTAACTCAGTTTCTCCCGGAATGAAGTTTTGATATACATTTAGATGAAATTTGTAAAAACTTTAAAAAATAATATGAATCTCATATTGTTTTTAATGTAGTTTATAAAAAGTAGTATAATTTATAATTACGTAAAATGTGTTAAATATTAATTAAAACAATTATCGATCTGACTTCGAAAAATTAAAAAGACAAAAGGCTAAAAAGATAAGCTAGGAAGGTATCAACTTTTAAGAATGAACAATATCCACTTTTTGATCCCTTTGGGGAGTGTCTACGCGAATCGGTTGATTTGGTTTAGTTTACAGTTTTAAGACCGAAGCAAATAAAACCAAACTTATATATAATTACATACAATCCATATGGATGGTATAGTATTATATCACATACAATCCATCTTACCAGTTTTAACTATGGATACATGTCAGTAATTTCGTTAATCTTTTATCGAAAACCTGACAAGTGTGTGAGTGTGTTTTTTGTTTGCCAACTTATGAATAGTATTATTGTTTTTTGGTCATTTTGAGAGTTAATAGTATAGTAAGCTCCTTAAGTAAAGTTTGTTAATTAGTTTTGCGGTTAATTATAAAAAAACTAATATAAAAAGTTTGATTTTTTAAATGAATTTATTTTAGTTTAGTTTTGGCATGGAGGGAG